>JAQQZZ010071879.1:1472-39347 GCA_030265115.1 Mopalia vespertina | reverse complement strand
AACAAGAATATATTTCTAAAAATTAATCACAATGGCGCAGGAATGTCGATTAATTAAAACCAAAGAATCATCTCATATTCTAGATAAGCCTCCAGAGAAAAGTTTCTAAATGGATCTGAATCTCGAGTTGTTACACTCTTAATAGAAATAATGTTTCTTTGAGGGTTCTACAGTAAGAGGATGGTTCTATATAGAACCATTACGACAAAAACGGTTCTTTGATATAAGAAGAAAGGGGGAAGTACTTAAACAGTTGTTGTGAGGGTTCTATGTATAGAACCATAAAGGTTCCACC
This sequence comes from Mopalia vespertina, assembly GCA_030265115.1. NCBI lineage: Eukaryota > Metazoa > Mollusca > Polyplacophora > Chitonida > Mopaliidae > Mopalia > Mopalia vespertina. Next base: position 39,052 of record JAQQZZ010071879.1, on the reverse strand, counting down.
AGTTCCATGACTGAAGAACCTTAAAGGGAGCCGATAGAGCCATAAGAGTGGATAATCCAAATACACGTCGTGAGAACGCAATGACCGTGTGAAGTTATACATGTATAAAGTAAGTGACACTCGGTATGTGTTAAGAATAAATTAACCTGCAAACTAGAATTTAAAAGAAATAAAATAGAAATTAATCAATGAATGTGCATTAAATCATGAAGTAACATTACTCCGATAGGGAACGGCTGTTGTGACGGCTTGTCATATAAGCAGAAACGTCTACATGATAAAGATTTCGTTAGAAGGGTTAGATAAATTATCATCACTTTAACTATGTCTTTAAAATAAGTTTAACGGATAAATTGTATGCATCAGTTGTCGGGGTTTTACGTATAAGTTAAACAAGGTATAAATGTGTTGCGTTGATACAATGATTAAGGGAGCGATGTGATTTCGTCTTACATGGAATCGGACGATCAGTAAAGCAGTAAATCGCGTTTTCCGTGCTTACGGATTGTCTTCTTAAATCGTGAATGTCTATTATGCATGAGAGGAGCAGACCGTTTCCCCGAAAAACAAATTCAGACATACTCACCGTATACACTAAGTAAAGACATCCTTTTTCTTTCTTACAAGGGATATGCACATTCCATCCTACAGAATAGCAACTCTAAGAAGTTATCACACAACAGAGATGAGCGAAGTAAAGCACCACTGGTAAGCATTGTTCCATCTCAATAAAAGGTTCCTTCCAGACGTAAAAATCGAATTCTCTTTAACTCGCCGGTCCGTCATCATATGTGTTTATCAAAGGCAGCTATAGAGACGTGAACACAATCATCACAGAGAGAGAACACCAAATGTTCTCAGGCTGTCAATTTATGGGAAAATCACAGTCCCTTCGGTGACAAATTTGCCGGCTACACGACCATAAATCTACATCAGTTGTTTCCCCTTTCAGTTACCTCTGTGGACGGACAATTGAGGCAATAATAGCAGCCCGTCAAACCTGGTCTTGTAAGACTCTAATGTCAAGCTATAAGTGAATCTAGCAACAAGGCCAGTTATTTGACTCCAGCAGTCAACAGCTGAGGCCATGTAAAGAGAGATGTCACAAATCCATATATATGTAGGCTACACACAATTTTCCCGAGCAACAAATCATACAACTTGCCCGTGTTTCAAAAAGCATTACTGGATTATTAAAATAAGCGTTATCGCGGTGTCTTCAAAACGACATCTCCTAATGGATAGATGGCTCTCGTATGACCATTCTGGAAGTAATATTGCGGAGATTCTCAGCTAAATATATAGCGCCATGACCTATACGGTTTGCCTGGCCAAATAAAAAATGTCAAATCGCATATGGTCATAACAGCCCACTATAGTGTACTTAACATAAATTTTATAATCCGTTAAATTTGACGGGGAACAAAATTATCAGCAGCTTTTGTCCGGAAGTAAATAAGTTATACAGAAATAGTGTAATGTCAATCACAGAGAACGGATTGTTCGCTCGGCGTTTTAACACTTTATACTTTCATCATCATTGCTGGTGATGAAAAAAAAAGTGTTGAAACTTCGAACAAACATGACGTTTTCTGTGTTCGGAATTACACTACTCGAGCGTTATACTAGAGTACGGAATCTAGTACGCCAATATACTGTATTCAACCCATATTATTTTACGACTTAGCATGATCTGATTCAACCTGTAGATAACACATTCTTCATCAAACAGTGAAATACTATGCATACATTTCCATTGCATTTGTAGCAGAAGCTGGAGCACCTATGTGAACCTTGTGAGTTGGTTTAATCGATTGGTTGTTAAATTGATTGATTGATTGATTGTTTGATTAATATTTGACACCGTGCTCAAGGGTATTTCACTTAAACGACGGCAGTGTAATTCCGAAGAGTGAATGGCAACACATCCATAATAGACTTCAATTATACTTTCCTGTAATAGCCTGAGGGAGAGTTCGCTTTAACATACGGCTATATTTTATTAAAAATATGTATTTAATAATTATACTCGATGGTAGCATTATAATTATAAGCCAACAACGTGTTCCGCTTGCCAAATCACAGATATTAGAAAGCCATACGTTGACGCACCTGGCTAAAGACTTCTTCCGGGTTTAGTGTCATGTTTGCTAGCATATTTTCGTCATGGCACTATTAAAAGGTCGACATAAGAGTTGAACGAAGTTTAGAAGCGGGCTAAGGCCATGAGGAATATCTAATTGTATAGAATGAGTGCAGGCCACCGAATAATATTGATCAAATTTGTAATGTTTGTCATTTCTATGTTTTGTAAAAAAAAAATCCCACCATATTCAGCTTACCAAAACCATTGATGCAGATTCAAGAAAACACCGGAAGTATAAGTGTATAACGTTTGTGTGATTTAAAAACAAATGCTACTACCTCTAGCTATAAATATATAGGTGCAGCTTCACGTACCATCAGCATACATTTGAACATGGATCGGGGTGTTTGGTAATGACATGTGAAGAGCTAAGTGGTTCGGTATCTGGAATCAACCTACATTATTATAACTTAACAACTTGACATTTCCAGAAAATTAAGGCCCACGAAGAGGGACGACTGTTTTAATAATCGGTATTCCGACCGTACAGTGACAAAGCTGTAATAATGCCTACATAAAAAACTAAAATTCATCAGCGGAGGCGATGTTAGGGATCTGTGTAGGCCTCAGATAGTAGATATTGAGTTTCCAAGTTTTCTCAGATTACGTCTACCACAACGCCCACTTGACAAAACATGATTTGAGATATAACAATCGACAACAACGTGCAAACGTCTGGTGGGGAGTCTCGTTTAGTTATCGAGTTAAAATCTTCACTTGATTGATCCATACAGCTGTATTAGCCGCAAAGGGCTTCCGTTTCGAAATTGAAGCCGTGCTTAAGGTTATTTCACTCACACACTGTTGGCATGGTATAAAGGGGACGGAAACCGCCCCTATCAAAAACATGGACCAATATAAATACAGGATACAAAACGTTATGTAACAAGAAAAGCGTCCAAATATACAGTGCAAACGGCAACGACTTAACATCTGTGGATACATATTACAACGCGTGGACATCGAGTTACGAGATAGAAATAAAAATAAATGTCAAAAAAATAAGCAGGGACAAACGTCAAATTGTTTTGCCACACTGGAGTGGACTGTGGACAAAACAAATTTCACAAAATCTTTATAATAAAAATTACAGTGAGTTAACGCAGTAGTTTAACAAGGATTTCAACGTGACACTGTTTCATACACTTATCAACAAAGACGGTTGATTAAACTGATACTTATTCCCTCAAAACCTATTTATCAACCCACCTGTCGCCATGCTACATACACGTGCAAGACTGACGAAACCTGTGCAGTGTCAACCGAATCTTTCCAGAAAATTAGAAATTGATAGTTTGACGATTCTGATATATATATACATACGAAAAGGCTATTATTATAAATGCTCCGACAATGATAACATATGCAATGTGAACAGGGGTTAGTTATACGAGTTTATTGAAGGTTGTCGGTTTGAGTAAACCCTGTTCTCTGTTGAGCCGGACGATTTGGAAACCCGACTATGAATGTCCAAGCTGTTGAAGTAGTTATATTAACGTTGACGCTTTGGACAGCGTCTAAAGCGAATAAAATGCTGGGTTGTGCTTCTAGGTCAACAACACGAGCACACGTAGAGTCTTTAAAATAATATCATTTTTCTAAACTGGTGAATGCGCTTTGAAAGGGCGACAGGTGTCCATGACGAACCGCTGTGCCAATGGACAAAAATACAAGAGAGACAGTCGTTAGGTTTGTGGTGGTCAGTAGACGAATATTCCCCAGTTAGGTAAAATGTTTCCCGGCGCTGCCAGTGACCACAGGTGCTGATCTGATGGAAGAATTATATGAACAGCTGACTGTACTCTGCTTTGGAGCTAGACACATGAAGTTTTAACGTCTGATGGATATATCTGTGAATGATCTGGGGAGGGTAGCTGCTAGTCTGAATGAAGACATTTTTAGGTGAGATAATTCTATGGATAATGCTTGTGGGATGGACAATATTTGGCAGATCAGTTACAGCAGAGATGTTACATGTGAGGTTAAGTGGTGGAATAGTAGTTACTAGCATAAGCTACTGGTCTGCATGAGCTGGTCTTCGATACACACTTGTTTGGATGCCGCACAAAAAGGTGGTTCATTAATTGGTTCGGATCTTGATCACTTTATGCTGAGCTCTTACCAATGAACAGCCCACCGTTACGAAGTCGCTGTGGAATTAAGACGTCAAATGTAAGTTTTCATGTGAATGACTATAGCAGACTAACTGCAAAGCTCTGTAAGTGAAACGCACATTTAGATCGACCATCTAGTGTAAAAAACAACAACCAAAACTCATGCTCAATGGATCCTGGACAGATACACAGTGCGAATACAAGAAACGTTAAGAAGAAAGCTTATTTTAAGTACTTGCTATCTATCGTTTCTTTAGAAATCCTGACAATAGGAAAATTCTACGAAAGCGGCGGGTTTATGCGATCTTGTGGTATACGTAGACTATTTTCAAAATCACCAGCCGGAAAAGAAGCTGACAATGGCTTCCGGGGAGGGGAAGGCACACTGCAGGTACACCATCAACTCACATTGATTATTATACCACGCTTCCGGTGACACGGAAACTCCTTGCTCCCACTTGGTGTCCGTTGACATAAGTTAGTTAAACTCAAACACAAGCCTGTGTAATTTCACGGACACTTGGCGGAAACGATAGATCTGTGTTCAATACACTAGAAAAGAAAGTCATATGTATATAATACTGGTGGACTCAACAGCAAGTTTTCTACTAAGAAACCTTTGTGGAACGTCCTTTTACCGAGCTCCTTCAAACAAAGCTGATCTGTGTTTTGTGATGCCCTAAATTGTCACCGTTTGTTGCGAGTGACGACTACAATGATTTCCTTATCTAATGGTCTGGCATGCAATCATATATGAGTTTTAAAGTAAAGTATGGCGTTACCTAGCCCTGTTAACATGACATGAGGGCAATTCCTCACCGTCATGCTAACAGGGCTAGGCGTTACCCTCCCCTAACAACAATGTTAAACGTCGAATCTGTGAGCCAAGAAAATATACATTTTGCTGGAAGGAATTGACACAATCGAGAAAGGACATTAACAAAAACCCGGTTTAACATTTTGCACTAATATTAAGAAAAAAATCGCATTGGCAGAGTAAAACATTTTCTTACTAGTAAAAACAAAATCGCTACCTATTCAATAAATCGTGTTTGGATAAGAAAAGCCCAAGTGACACAGTGCACATTAAATGAGCCAATAAACAACCCTCTCACGACACTGACTAACATAAAAGCTAATCGCGTATAACATGGTTCAATAAGACATGTGTGGAATTTACGTTGTTGGACTGATTGGGTTTAAACGCCATAATTAAGTTTTTTTCACTCTTATAATGGCTTGCCAGTCCAATCGGTAACTTAAGAAATCCACCCTTGACGCCACTGGCAACAATCACAGACAAGGCAGGACAACGCAAAACTAAGACATCACAAACAGATTAATTTCTTGCTGACCTGTGTATACAGGTCTAAGAGCTTTCTCCCAACCTCACTCGAATTTACATTGCAGAAAACACATAGCAACAATGGTCCCGTGGCTCCTCAATTGGACGAGAACCTTGGTATCAACACTTGAGCTGACAGACGTACTGGTCGATTGGTGTTTGACGCCGTGCTTTAGGATATTTCACATATATCACGTAGATGAACTCCAGCAGGAATAAATCACATTGGCATAACAAGTTTTTCTTTCTCCAAAAACTGATGTTCTTCCAATGCTCAGTAAAGACAGCACCGCTGCCTTTGAAACATACTGCAATTATTATACAGAGAGGCAAGCATATGGCATATTGTCACATAACCCTGACCAGCAGTAGAACATTTGAGGAATGATAAAGCTAAAATTCCAAACTAAGCAATCGTACGTTTGATATAGTGGTGGAGTTTCTATTTTTAGTTTACTCTTCTTGCATGCTTCTCGGACAGGAGGCTCTATTACCTTCTTCTCAAACACGCCAATGTTGCCTTATCCATTCACATATAAGCTATAAATGAAACCCTTTATAGACATAAAGCAAGATCCATAAAAAGTTAATTTTCCGTGTGGTCAAAATTAAGCGCATGTAACTGTCGTTGCATGGAATTGTATTTGATACACGGATTTAATCCACTGTAAGCTCAGACGCATTCATTTTATTATCTCCGGCATTTTCCCACAATATCGGCTTATTGCCGTAATGCCAGATTTTATCTCCATCATACAGAGGAAAAGCTGACAGACTTTCGTGCAGCTGTCAAACCAATGTGTCAACTGTCGTCTGCTTCATCCAATCAGTCGCCTGTTTCCGGTAAAAATGAACCACATCTAGTCAACAAAGTCTAGTTTTATTTTGTAAATGGCAATCTCTCCGATATGAAATGACGTAAAAATCGAAGAGATTGACACTATGTCTCGAGTCGGATTTTGACCTACTGATTTTTTGTTCATAATAAAGTGAGCTACATTATGTTTGGCTTATTCCCTATGCAATAGTTTTGTATGCACCAAGTAAAGGCGAGTGCAGAAACGAATAATATTTGAATGTGTTTGTTTGTTTGATTTGAGGTTTGCGGTGCACTTACTGTTTTTAACTCATAAGATGGAGTGCGAGGACAATGAATGAAGAAAGAATGTCACATGGTGTAAACAGTGACAACACAGGACAATTTCAAGAGGCAATACGTTCAGGATATCTCAAACGCAGTGACTTCGTGTTGCCCCTTAGCTTTGAGAGCACAGGGACAAACCGGAAACTCTCTCCCAAACGCCCGCTGTTTCCAACAGAATTTATAAACAAGTAGAAGAAATGGAATGCAAAAGAGAACGAGACATCGGCTTTGTGTTGCTTTTAATCCGAAAGCGTTCCATGACACTGGACATTCCCTCAAAACACCCAACATTAATTGATTCTGTCACTGTATTTACACATCTACGCTCTACAAGAAGACACCGTGTAACTGCTGACAAATGTGACATGTAGTTTTTATTCAACAAGGTTGGTGCGTTAAAACCAATATGATCGTTACACCCCCCCCCCCCCCCCCCCACACACACACACACACACAAAGCGGCTTTAAGTCCTATTTCAGTCAACAAAACCAAAACCAGAACCAATCTATTCTGTAAAACTTCAATAAACTCATGTGTTTGGCGAATGGTCCTTTCATACTAGATAATTCATATAGCAAGTCGTCAATTTTATTGCTGCTATACACAGATCCCATGAGACAGATCCAGCAGAAAACCTTTTGCAGACTGTAAAGCTGAATCTGGGTTAATCAACACAGAAAGACATATTCTGTTGTTCCTCTTTATTCGCAGATAAATCCGAATTACAATGTAGCGTCTCCTAACTGCTCTATCTCAGGAGATATCCCTTATTACGACTAATTTTTTTGCCGATCGGTAACAAAACAGTGTTTTGTCGAGTATCGTTCCGGTAAATAATCCAATGGGATTTAAAACCAGGAAACATCCGCATAATAGCAAGGTGAAAAAAAATCCCACCAAATCAATCCAGATTTACGTACATAAGTGATGCGAAAAAATGTCTTTTGGGCATACTTTTGAAATCCATTAACACAAAGCGTGCTGCATTGGTGCATTTATTTATTTAAAAAAAATTATTTTGCTAAGTGCAGATTCAAACTAATATCCTACAGGAGTCCTACAAGAGTCCTACAGGATAATGTTCCCTTTGGAAATGGTTCGATCGATAGCTTATTGGATCGATTCTTTTAAAGTGATAATATTTGATTATCGATAAAGATGACACCTGATGTGCCAACATAGTCTTATAAAACTTCTTCTTTTACAGTCGATAGTCTGACGATTGATTTAGATTAAATTAACTTACTCAGTGGAACCGCAATGATCCCAAATAGGCAAATAAAAAGGGATATTTGTTTCTTTAAGTAGCTATGAATACAATAAAAGTTTGCCCCATAAATAGGAGTTCTGCACACATACACGGTAATGATCTCATAGTGTCAGTCGCTCTCTGGCTGAGGGAAGTATCTTTCAAGCACAGACACACTGCTTTATCTAGCATTGGACGAACATTAATATCCAACACTTAACATTTTCTGGTTGTGTTACTGTGGCAATTACTGTTGGAAACATCATTGTGTTAAACGTCCACGCGGAGCGGATTTTCCTCCTATAAGATTTTTAATACGAATCGCCTGTACCAATATATATGCTTGTTTATCATGGGGAATTCTTGCCCATGTTGGTCAAATGATAGGGGCATACGTCCCGTAGTTTCTTCACGTGTCCTCACATCTTCGACAGAGCCACAAAACCTTCCCACACGCCTCAGATTGTTCCAAAATTTACCGGCGTGATTTTGCGCCGATGAGCTCAATTAATTTTTGACATGATGTGGGTACGCTGAAGCGATTTCTATCAACACTTATGCGATGTGTCCATGCGGAAATGGTATCGTAGCGTGTCGTGACGAAATACGTCTGGATTACATCTGACCTAGATTCTTCAAGACTCGCCATGAACTATAGACCTTGGTCGTTTTGGTAAAACGGGTTGAACGTCCTTGCAAGTCTTGGAAGTGGAATACTTGCTTACAAGGATTCTTATCGTGTGCACAGTGACAATAAATGACATGACATTGACAACGCTTTAAAGGTTTTGAAACATATCATAATGGTTAAACGTAAGGCGTATAATTAAGGCTTTAGTTAACGGTTGTACACTCTATATGTTTTTATTTGTATAAACAATGATCATATCTATCCAGAAAGTTGAACTGCATAACTAATCGATAAATCATTTCGGAGCTTCAATAGACGTAGAGCTTCAGAAGCAGACGTTGTGAGACTGTGGATTTCAAAAGGTGTCAGGAAGGTGAACAAAAATTGTGACAGCTGTTCTTTGATATTTTGAACACCAAACATCCGTCATTGATTTTACCTACAGTGGATTACTTCATATCGCTTAAGAAATAAGACATCTAAAGAAGGTTAAGGGCTAACAACCATGGCGTGACCGAATGTCTTTCAGTCTATACTTTTTGAGTACACACTGAGCTGTTTAAAAATCGGAGCTGAGTGTGTTTTATCTGATACTTACATTATAAGTATTAAGTATATAGCATCTGTAATCATTTATCTAGATGCGGATCTGGTGGATTTCACATCTTAACAATTGACAGATTAAGTTATTCTCCGAAAAAATATGTCACATTTATTCTAGGTCCGAATGGTTCAGACATTTTGAGCCTCTCTGACGCCATCTTTGATCAACGGTCCGAATTGTAATATCCCGAAAAGTCCGAATTTTGATTATGATAAATTGAGAACATGCAATTATTCACACTAATGAGACACAAAATAAGAAAGAAATGGTACAACTTTAACAAAATAATACTATATAAGAGTTTTAAAAAGATATTATTTTATCCCCTAGTCTATCGACTTTAATTCAAGCGTTAATAGGAAACTGATACCGATGGAAGCAAATATAAACCCTTAAAGAGTTGTCTGATTATTACTTTAACACGTCGTCCGAGGTATATGTACTTTTGTCAGTATAACATGAGCATAAACTTTGGTACAATCAACATGGTATTAAGATTGAAGAGAGTAGACTTATTAGTTACTTATGTACCAATACAATCGGCTTTGTTTAATATCAAAAACAAACTTTTATTTAACTTGCCAGGCTATAGGTTTTGTTTGTTTGTTTGATCAGGATTTAAGGCTGCAATTAAAGTTTTTTTCATTTAGATGATGGCGTGCCAATCCAATGGTTGAAGGAAACCACCCTCGACAACACTGGCAACACACAAGACAAGACAGAACAAAAGCACTAACCAGGTGTAATACAACAACATCTGCTTCGTATTGCCCTTTAGCGCCGAGAGCAACCGGGCAATAGAAAGCGCCATCCTAACCCTCCGTGATTGCAAATACCTTTCGTTCAGCGTGAAACACCTACCAAACAAACCACATCGTAAAGCGATGGCCGATGGATGCCAGATATGACACGTTCAAGACACAGTGTATGTCTTATTTCAAAAAACATCTCAAATGACTTAACACAAACACAGCAGAGAGGTTTCGATTGACTCAGTGAATATCAAAAGACAAATGCCTGTTTTTTGTTCGCTTGCCTAAGCTGTTTGAAAATCAACACTCAGGGACACATTCTCCAGTGCATCTCAAACAGATCCAACCAAAGCAAACATATTTATCGAACAGTTAGTTACGCCTCTCCGCTTTGGTGTTTCCAGAATTGAGCTCGTCTCTATTAACGGTTTGATTAACTGCAATTCTATGTTCCTTTGAGGTTGTCACAGGAGACAAAAACCCAAACACTTCACATCATGTATCAAATAGTTCTTCATCGAAGGATATTTATCGTATTCTGTCGATACTCCAGCATTTACCAACCAATCACATCACTCAGTATGTAAGATCTGAACGGATACTCAACAATGATTGATTACTTGATAAGTGCTTTGCGCCACATTCAGCGGTATTTCAGCTACGCTGTAGTGTGAACAATTCATTTATTCATGTATCTTTAATGATAAATCCAGTCAGTAGCACCCTTGGCCGTAAACATCAATAAGATACACAAAATATACCGAACAGGACACACATAAGTGGTAAAAATTAAAGATATGTCAATATATTAAATAATTCAAATTTGGATCTAACAAATGTAAATATTGTGTTTAAAACTCTGTTTAATTCTAGTTATTTACATTAATTCATAAAAAATTACATTTTGAGATACACACCGATCCATTTAAAGAACCTCATGACAACATAGCCAGCAATGTTGTCAAACAAGTCCTTCATAGAGGTGACTGTAGAACTGTTGCCTAACAGTGGCAAAGTCCACACAGTCAATGAATATGTGTGTGATGTCGTACACACAGTCACAAATCATTTGGGTTCTGATTGCTCTTTATCAAGAAGGTATTTTTTTGTGAGGGGACTGTGACCTATACGACATCGCGTTAGAACCACGGGTCCTTTCTCAACAAGGCCAAGGAGGACACCCATTTGCCAACCAATTATATCATTCAGTATATAAGAACTGAACTGATACCAAAAAGGCCAATGAGGACACTCATTCACCAACCAATCACATCATTCATGTATGTATTAGGTGTGTATTGAGGCTAAATTGTGTTTTTAAATACTCCATGGCCACCACTTGGTGATTGCTCAACATACCTGTGAACTGGCTTATTTGAAACGACATATCATTAAAATTAAGGCAATAATGTACAGATGGAATTACCGACGTTTCGGTACATAATGCAATATTCACAGAGGAGGTCAAATATGTGAAATACTTTTCATACTCCAATGAGTCGTTTTTAGATTGAATCTAGATGCTTCCTAATGTTACATCTCACGGGTATTTCTAATACGGGAGTAGGCTTATAATCATCACCATTTAGTTTGATATTTTTCGAGTAAAATGCGATTATCATGATAGTATACTCTCCTGGGACAGAGACAAAGGTAGGCTTTAAAAGGTGGTATATTGTCGTTTAAGTATTGAGGCAACATCAAAACCTACTAATGACTTCACAAAGCTAGTTTTTGTTTTTCTCTCCATATAAAATAGCCTTATTGAGCTCTTTGACTGTCAGTATACTCTTGCGAATATTCCCCTCGTGTGGCCCTAGAAATTGAAATTAAATGAGTTGTTTAGGGTGCTGGCCCTGCTATCCAGATATCAGAATTCGAATCCCGGTGGAGTGAACAAAATGTTCCTTCTCTTCATTAAAAATATATAATGTAATTTATAAAAATGTACTGTGATCAGATCATAGATATACATTCCCACAACGCACGCTATATTATCCAAGTGTTTCTCCGCATATTTTTGGTCTCTGTTGATATGATGTAGTTATAGCATTATTATTTCTGAAGATGTCTGCATATCAACTGTGGAATGCTACAGCCGCTTTTAACGATTTCCAAATCACAGTTTTTTTTACGGTTTAAAACATATCCCTATGAGGAATTGTTTTTCCGTGGAACATCCTCTCTTAACTCACTCATGAATATTTATGTTTGCATAAACCTCTTATTCCGCGGATTTAAATCGCTCACTGAAAAAAAAAACTGCTTTCAAAAGGCTTCGCTGTGAGATGTTGGCAACTTGTATGAGAAAAAAAATGCTCGCAGAACACAGAAAACGAAGCCAATCTGGCAAAACACAGCCAATATGATTTACAGTGTTAACATAACTTATATATAATAACAATTAACACATATAGTAAATGAACACTCCACAAAACTTTCAGTAACAATGATATTGCTGACGTTGGAAAATATCCGCTGCGGCAGAATTCCAGAGATGATCTTGATATCTTCAAATCAGATTTAAAGTGACAAAATTACAAAGATAATAACTATCCTTTAAAAATCCTGTATTTTCATTCTCTTAAAATTTGTTTCATTACTTACAAATTTACGACTTTTCATACAAGTCATTCGAGCTGTGACATAGGCAGGGGAAACTCTATTCGGAACAGTGGTGGATAACGACGAGTCGGTACCAAAGATACGCGAAAAGTTGCTAAATTTGGAAATTCAAAATGGCGGCAGCCAACTTAGCGAATGCTCTAAAACGAGTTCCTCTTCAGACAGCGAATTGAGTGATGATAATTTATCTATTAATCAGAATTGTGATGGAGCTAACGAACAAATATCTGATACGAATGATGGAATGGAAACAGATATATTGCAAACAATTCGTGTGGGAATTATTCCGTACCAATCTAGAGATTATAAAACGGCGACGATGCTTACATAGATACTAGTCACGTGGTGAACCTGTCAGTGTTGATAAAAATTAGATGTTCGAATCCCAATTTCTCCGCATGAACGCCGAACTTTTTAAAGACAAGCTACAAAGCGCCCAGTGAATACTGGACTATTTTCACCTGTGCTCAGGTTGACCCTTGTCCTTTAAATATCAACCTATACGATCAGCCTGAATAGTTAGATCTTTTTAGATGTTACAACCAACCAGTGTGTTTATTTTGATACACAGTGATTTTGGCAAAATCCGATGTTTTGGATTATAAGATTGTCTTTAAACCGGCTGATACAGTCAACTGTTTCCTGAGTACTTCCATCGTCCACACATCTTCAAAGGAATGATTAAAATTCTAATCTTAGTTTTATTGAATGTAGCATGGTCGCTACCTTCAACCAGACAAGCTCTCTTCTGTTTAAAGCCTTGTTCCCCAGAGGACATACTGAATGACACTTCTTCGCATGACGAAATCCGAAACCCTCAGAAAAGTGAACAGTTATAACATAGACCAAGGTGTAGAATCACTCAGTATAGACCTACCTGCACGAAACAACCAGAATCGGGCTTGCCAGGCAAGTCTTCAAACTGTGTGACGAGTAAACGAAAGCTAGACTCCTATATATCAGACAGACCCTTCTTCGTTGAGTGAAGAAACAAGACATATTTATCATTTGGAAGAAATTTTGAACCGTGATTCAGCAAACGCGAATAAGACGTGTATGACACAACAGTATGTTGGAGAAACCAAAAATTCCTTTGGGCTTAGAGTCAACAATCATTTGAGTTCCATCAGGCTACAACTACTATCCCAAATAGCTGATCTTTTATCTCTTCCTGGTTATTGGGTTATATATCATTTTAAAATTATGCCGATCGAACCACACAAATTCTTCCTTCCGAAGAGGAACGCTAAAAGAGAGAAAAACGTCTTGGAATAAGGCACTTTAAGCGTTGCATCAATTGGGTTTTCAAATGGATAAAGGCTCTAAGAATAACAACTCCTTTTATATTATAATATGACCAGCATGATGATCCACTGGTTCACCAAGATGATCAAAAACAAGATGATCCACTGATTAAGACGAGACTCCAATCTGTATGAAATTACTCGTCACTGTTTTTATTGTTGATTGTCAGAATCCTGCCTTAATCTATATCTCCAATGTATAATACCAAGTTGGAGTTAGGCTTATTTTGTAACCTGTGCCTTAATTTCTGAGTGCTACATTTTAATTATAATTTTTCTTCTCGTTATAAATGGTTGTAACCTTTTTTCTCGATGTCTGTAACTTGTCTATAACGACTCGAGACTACAGTATACTCAGAGAATTGTCTCCGAGAGGTTATCTAGAACAGAAGATGATTCATTCAGCGTATTTTTTTTTATCGATATCCCTGTGCCATTGTGGCTATTTGTTTTATCGATATCCCTGTGCCATTGTGGCTATTTGATTTATCGATATCCCTTTGCCATTGTTGCTATTTGTTTTATCGATATCCTTGTGCCATTGTGGCTATTTTTTTCTTTAAATAAAGGACATGTTTGGTTGTCATTTGTTGACTTGATCAAGTGTTTTATTGGAAGAAGCACACGACAGTTGCCGCTTTGTTTCGTCATGTCAGTCCCACGAATGACTTTCTGCCTCGATTAGGTGTGTCGAGGATAATTGAGGCAATAAGCCGATATTGTAGAAAAGTGGTCGGGGGAATATAAGTAATTAGTCCGAATTTATTGCTGATAAAAGCATCTAGTGTCAAGTAACAGTCCAGTGACAAATACTGCAATACCTTAATTAAGTACATCAGCACTAATTGCATCCACTATAACTATAGATCTAATTATGCCACAGCACTAAAAATCTAAGTATTTCCAATATAGGCTACTTAAAGCACATTTTGTTATTCTTGGTAAGTGAGGGAGATTTATTTTCCAATCATTACTATAAAACATGTATCTTCCCTTGGCACTTAAACTAACGAAGATATGTCACGCTTCAATGTATCCAACTTACATGCACGATACAGACTTTTGCAAAGATATCTTGTCATTATATTCTGCTGATTGCAGAAACGCTTACACTTAAAAAATTATTTCATAGCAGACAGTTTGGTGATTGCAAGAAAATCTAATCGTACATGATATACAATTGTCAGACATTTATCGATAATGTTAATGTTTTGTTTCCATTTGGTTTGGTTTAAGGCTGTTGTTTCGTTATTTAAAAAATATGACAAATTTCAGTCTAATTGTTAATGCGACCCACAACAGCGTGTCAATTAGAGTGGACACTTCAGGAATCACCGACAAGTCTTCGGACTCGACCAGGTTTAATGGATATATTTCAGCTTCACGGGGTTAAATAAAACAGTCAATTGTAACTGGAAGTTGAATGAAACACGCGGGATCTCGTTGACCATATGACGCCTTGGACCACAAGATAAAGCTCAGTATACTGGTAATCGTGTGAAGAGAAACGACGATGAGAGCAATCAAGTGGAACTTTGTGACTATAATGGAGAAACGTAGCTTGAAATTGAAGCTTGCAGAAATTTCAAATAGAAACAGGCTTAACTCTGGTTATATACTTTTTGACAAAATAACCTGATTGATGTAACAGATAAGTAAAGAATCTGTATAATCTAAGTAAAGAATCTGTATAATCTAAGTAAAGAATCTGTATAATCTAAGTAAAGAATCTGTATAATCTAAGTAAAGTTTAGTAAATTAGGTAGAATACTTGACTGAAAAACAATTTGATCTTATTCCTACTCCAACCTATACAAAAGAAGAGAGAGAGAGAGAGAAAAAAAAAACAGCTTCCAACGCAAGCTGTCAAATACACTCAAATTAACGGTTTTCTGTTTGATGGGGGAGAATACTGTGTATGTACTGATGCAATCTTAATCATTTTTCTCATCGATTACAATAGAGTGATGTTGAAGTGCCATCAGACGTTACCGTTAAGAGCTCGTCTTAAACAGTTGTAAAAGAGCTGATCGTTTGTGAATATCACAAGAAATATCACAGGAAAACATCCAGCTGTCGCGTATTCAAACTGCAGAGTTTTATCATCTAAACTAATGAACGGCTGTGTGGGACAATCATAGCTGCTCTTTTAATACTGTTTCGAAACGGTATTGTGACTACCACTGAGGAGTTTAACATAGCAAAGTATAGTAACAACTCTGAGGAAAGATAATGAATTCATATTGACTCAACCTTTCGGTTTATTACCTTCAAAAGAGATTGTCGGAGAATCTATTTTCTGACTGTGCCTTAATAGTCAAGTTAAGCCCATAACATATTTAACTATTTTGTTGTCCATGCATAAGTTTCTACCATTGCTCTCACTGGGCCTGTTCATTCATACAGATGCTATTGGTAATCGTTGAAAGCCGTTATGATAGAAAACTGGCAAAAAATACCTTACTGCAAATAAAACGGTTCGGTTATAATTCCACATATTTATGTAAATATACACAAAGCACTCATCAGAAATTATTCAGGGACAAGTTGGTAGTGAGTTACATCTACTGCCGGGTGAACTTAAGAGGCCCGAAGTCCCCAAGAAATTGTAAACTTGAGATGATGCAATCTTGTCACTTAAATCTCATTGTCGACAATAGGAGGACGGTAAAGTGTATGGATGAGATAAGGTCTTAACCAGCTGTGAGCGGCTGATCGATGCTGGATTACAAAGAGGTAAGAGGGACGAAAGCTCCCAGACAGTTACATATCGTTTTTATATCAGGCTGAAGAGTTTCCTCGTCAAGACTAAACGTTTTTATCGCTGTTTAAGAAAACTCGTGTTGTATGTTATATAATACGCACTCAAATCGACAAGCGCGGATATCCAATTTCGAAATCTATTCTTCAAAGAATATAAAACAAAACCGAAAAACAGCAAGAACAAAACAACCGAACAAAGAAAACATCACAGTCCTCCAGCACAGTTCTGGGTGTGGACAAGAAACAGTATCACATATACTGGTACCTGCAAACCTGTGGAACGTTATTAGCTGTCATATAAATAAGGATTTTGATTTCGTCTCCCTTCCTATAAAAATTAAATATACGTTATATTGGTATTTGTTCATCCTACATCAGCTATAATAGCGATAATTTTGTGTTGCAATCGATTATGGAAATGATATGTATGTATTAGGAAGCATACGTGATTCTACTGTTTTTTATTACGAAGCTTAATGAAACTACAACATTAATCATAGTACAATTGACTTTACACATACAATTTGAAGCAACATTATGGACGTTGGTTTCGTGCGAAAAACCAAGGACTTCGTTACTTCAACAGAACACTTACTTTTCCATGTTTTCAAACAGATACACGGTTTAATTTTCTATGACCTCTTTTTGTTTCGATTTTAACGCAATGCTTAAGAGAAAAGACAACTATTGTTAACGTTAAGTATATATACATGGTTGATTTTCGTCTGATTAGGAAAATCTTTTCCTTAGCTTTGAAAAGCTTCGTAATCGGCATTCATAGTTTCACTACTGTACGAAACTCACCATAGCTTGCCATATTGACTATCAACACAGTCCTCAGATGAATTTTAACCAATCACCTACCAGTTATTTCGAAAATGTGAATGAATGATATTTCCGGTGTGATACAAAGTAACCCCAGTACATAACGTAGATCTATGTCATTTTCCGGATGTACAATTATAAACTGCTATATAAATACACATTTGCGCCTCCTCGTGTTAAACTTTTGCTCCATTAATACTAGGAAAGTATGTAGCTATTTATATAGGTTGGCCACACTTGTGATATGGGTTTGTCAAAAGCGTTCTCTTCCTCTAGGTTAATATTACCATGAGGTGAGGGGGGTGCCAATATCTCCCTTTAACAAACCCAATACAAGTACTAAAGGCACGCATCCCTAAATCCCCACCCAGACAGCCACGGAATGTAGACGGTAAAGTTGCGATATCGATCTAGACACAGTCCGAAACCCCCAGACAGCCACGGAATGTAGACGGTAAAGTTGCGATATCTAGACACAGTCCGAAACCCCACCCAGACAGCCACGGAATGTAGACGGTAAAGTTGCGATATCTAGACACAGTCCGAAACCCCACCCAGACAGCCACAGAATGTAGACGGTAAAGTTGCGATATCTAGACACCGTCCGAAACCCCACCCAGACAGCCACGGAATCTAGCTGCTTAAGTTATGATGTCGGAACACGGCTCGTATCCCCACCCAAACAGTCACGGAATGTTACCGTTTACGTTACAATGTCTTAGCACGTCCCTACTCGACAGTCACAGAACCTACCCGTTTAAGTTAATGTCTGAGCAGCGCCCAGAACCCCACTCGACGGAATCTAGCCGTTCAAATTACGACGTCTTAGCACGGCCCGAAACTCTATTCGACAGTCACGGAATATAGGTGTTTAAAGTACAATGTCTTAGCACGGCCCGAAACCCTACTCGACAGTCACAGAATCTAGATGTTTCAGTTACGATGTCCGGTACGGCCCGAAATGTCGCCAGTTACGTAATTTAAATATAACAAATCTCCTATTTTGAAGACTGACTGTTTTACGGGGCACCCTGGCAGCAGTTATAAGTATTTGTTATATATTTAAATATATTACAATTAACACTAGACAGCATAAATTTTTTCCATTGCTTTTTATGGTTATAAAATGCTTGTAAATAAAGCTTTTGCAAGAATACCGTTTTAATTAAAGATGGGAATAAACACAAATATTATAATTTATATACACAAGCCATACGATGTAGAAGGAAGAGACTTCACATCTGTAAGTACTACACTTAACTTGGCTTCAGGTAGGCAAAGCCACATATATTTTAACTTGTTCTTTCACGACCGTTTTATGGCGAACTGTCCGGGTATATTTAAAAACAACTTGTCCATACATGTAATTAGTATGGAGCTCTAACAATACCCGAAACATGTCCAAAACTATAGGCCTGATTCAAGAAGGATGTGATGTCATGTATACAGGTCATCGGCCAATGGCATTGCTTCAACTAACTATAGAGTTAAATGTTTTGATACATGACATTTTGACGTTGTTTATATAAAATGTCAGTTACAATAAATAGGTCAATATACGTTCTGTTCTTTGAACCGGAATTCTTTAGCACAAGCATATTCTATACAGGTGCGGAATCCCAGCGGGAATTTGAGAAATATAATAAAAAATATCAATATTTGTCGAACAATAACCCATATAAGACATATAAATAATATATATATATATGGTACTTAGCACAGGATTTTGTACAAACTTGGGAATCTGTGGGAGTGTCATTAGAATGAGCGACCGGTATTTTATACTTTGGCAAAATGGAATTGTCTCGCACCCTAATACGGTAGAAAATACCCCTGTGTATTGGAGATCAATCAGCCCCGTAACGTGCCAGTTAGCACAAAAGCCAATACATCAGGGCAACTTTGTATGATTTTAGTAGATTAAAATCAACGATTTCCAAACGTCACGACATCAAAGCCGACAAGGTTAATCGATCTTATTAGCATTTTCTCACATAAAAAGAACGGAAAATAACTCTAACAGAAAGTATGCGACTGCGCAGCGCTTGATTCACGACAGATGAGTTCGTGGTGATTCTTAATTCATGATCTGTTGAAACGTATCTCATGTTTTCACCACGTAACGCTGACTGTAATGGTCACGCTCTTATGAAGTGAGAGGAGAGGGGCGCAGTAGATGGCGAAAGAGTCTTAGGTGATGTGTGCAGTACTTCGCCTAGCGGAGAAAATCAGCCCAGTTGACTTATTTATCATAATGACATTACCCTTGTCGACCGAGCTGAGAAGCCATCCATGTTAAAAAAGTGATATGAAATTTTTGCTTCCGACAAAGAAAATCGGTGGAAGTTAATACAGTGAAAAAATTGAACAAACAGTTGGCAATAATTACCTACCGAATATCACATAAGTATAATCCGTCATCTGACCAAAAAGTAAGAATAAAAAAATCAATATTTGGAGTTAAATCCACTTGAACTCAAACAGAATTCCGTTTGACAATTGTCATCCCTCGTGAACACAGGTTCACTTGACCTTTGAATTCCCATTTATTTTTTTCCGTGTGTTCCGACGACGTTTTCGAGAGAATTCATCTATACTTATCGTGCCTAAATTTGGAAATTTCCGCCAAAGATATATAAATTAACAATGACATAGCTAAAGGACAACTATGTATTGTGCATGTGTTATTTTCATACTTTCAAAACAATGAAACAGAACGTTGGCGAGTTGACAAAGATTTTCATTCCTGTTAATTACAGGTACGAATGAATGGGAAATGTACTTTTTTCAATCCTTTATCGATTTAATCTGCGTAGATAGCCAAAAATGCGACAGAAAATGCATGTGCTGTACGTGTATGCGAGACGTCAGCTATAATTGCTGGGGTCAGTTTCACAAAGCGATCTTAGCTTACGCAAAACGTAGTTACCTTGACCACCAGTGTTTAAGACATAGTATTGCCATGACAGTTACGTTCAACGTAAGCTAAGATCGCTTTGTGAAACGAGCCCCTGCGCATATCAAAATCGGGTAACAAACAGCATCGTGGCTAAGTGTTTGCCAAATCGAATGTCTGAATTATTAAAAAGCAAACAATGTTCGAGATATACTTCCGCGGTCTATTAACCTAAGAGTCGGAAGTAAAGAGAGACCTTTCAGGGCAAGAAAGAAAAATACAAGTAGGCCTAAAACAAGACAAATTATATATATAAAAAAATGTCCATATAAAGCAGTAATCACCAAACGTTTACTCTGTATCATAAAAAAAAGTTGTTTAAATTCGGCAATTTTCTCGAAAAACACATTTTTGTATAGTTTTCCCCACATGGCTATTACGGATAAAGAGAGGGATAAGGCCAACAAACGAACGAGAACGACAGGTTTATCGGAGCAGATGCCTTTATGTTCCTTATACATACTGTTGTTTTTATTATTTCGCTAAATCACGTGTTCAAGTAAGTAATGCAACTCAATGATAGAATCGGGTCAAACTGACCTCTCTTGAACCACCCAATTAACTTAGCCCTATATCTACATTGTAACGGTAACGTCTATCTCCTCAAATCCAATAGCACATCAAAACACTGATTTCTGAAGAACCTCTTTCTGTTAAGGATTGGAGATCTCTTTTGTCAGTTATGAATCAAAGTTTGCGTCGTCTGCTGATCTGAATTAGTCTTGTCTGATTGATAGCCGTCTATATGGAAGGATCAATGGGCGTATTTTCTGGTCTATAACAGTCTGGATTGTTTCGACACATGTCTTTATACAGTTTAACTAATCATATAAACACATATCTGCACGTCTGCTTAAAACTTTCCCAGCTCGTCATGTTGAATCCCATTTTGCAGCAAAAATTTAGTTAACTGGAGTCTTTTTTTCATAGCCATGACGTAAGTCAAACATGTTTCAAAAGATTTTAACTCAAAACCCCGACCAAACACAGGACCCACTGACACAGTAGTTATGGCATGTTGTGCACCTCTGTCCACAATGACGAATCTTACCAATTCAAAGTCCAATTCCAAAAATCCCAAACCATAAGTTTGGATCTGATTAATTGGTATTGAACTATTAAATGATTTCGTCAAGCGATATTCTGTACTTGATATATGCTATGGTCAGAAATATTTGTAAAAGAACGTAAAATTTTCCGGCAGGACGTAATGTTCTTTATAGTCTTGTCAAACCGGTAACAATGAACTTCCTCAAATTGAGTAGTTGAGTAGTTATTACTTATGGAATCACGCAAATGAGAGTTTTAACAAGCGAGAAATGGTAATCATAGGGTCCATGGCGCGCGGTCACGAGGCTTACAAGTGAAATATATGCAAACAAATACATTTAACAAATAAATCTGTAACCAAACTATATACATGTAACTTGAATATTGAGATTGTCTAACTTTATGGAGGAGGTCACAGAGAAAACTTTTGATGTTATGGCTTAAAGTTTCTAAAGAAAAACGAAATGAAATTTGTGACATTCCTTCAAAGACTGATCCTAGAGGCCTCATAATGTTAGATGACAGTCAACATGCTGTTTTATATATCTCCAATCAATTGGATCTTTCAAGACAGAACCTTCTTAAGCGAGCTAGGTAAATGTAGCCGTCTCATGTCGGTAATTGTAATCCTAAGTATTGCATATCAAGCCAATACAAAAAACAAAGACTAATAACTTTACAGAGCAAGGTTTTCTGGTCAATATAACATAACACTTTAATACGGGAATTGTCTCCAGGGAGCCAATTTAACCACTCTTCGGTCACTCTTGAACATTCTTGCTTAAATAAATCTATTTTGTCGTGGATTTGAACTGCTTGTGAACAAACTTAAACGTACTTTCAGAACAAGGAGGTTGTGAGTTCATGGCAATATGGCACAATTTACTTTGTCAAATAGTTTACAATTCATTGTGGATGCGCATATATCATAATAGGTTTAAACGTAGGATCTGAACAGATAAGGTAATAGGTGTAGATTTTGCACACGGGAGCCTTTTTTGTAAAACCATTTGGTTGGTTAATAACCCTTAATCGATATCGTCGAATTGTATGTCACATGCTATAATTATAAAGTTTGTTAGCTTACAAATAAATACTGTAACAGAATCAAGACGTATTAATAATACGTCTTGATTATGTTGGTTATTTGTTGCCAATGAATGAAAGTACTATACTGTTGGCGTTTGTAATTTTAAAGCATTAGACATTTACCATTTACTTGACATTTTCACAAGATCTTGACACATTTATTGGATAAGAGGAGACGACAGTTAACACTTCATCCTGTACAGCTACACCGAGTTCTTGTAGCCTCGATTAGGTGTGACAAGATGATGGAAGCAATAAGCCGATATTGTAGTGAAGTGTCCGAGCGAACAGAAATAATTACTCATTATTTATCTCGGATAATAGTATGAAGAGCCAACCTCCAAGACTTACTACAGAAATATATTTTATTTAGTTAATCAACATCTGCTGTACTTCTAGATCTAACCACACTACTTTATTAAAACTATAAGTAATTCCAATATACAGGCTATTATAATGTATACCTTAGGTCAATTATCTGTTCCAACAACTATTATCGTCGACAATTCTACATGATATTAAACAAATCAAAGTCCAAATTGATCAGGATTGATATCAGACCAACTTGATGTGCACGTTTTATACAAAGTTGCATCGTCATACAGTTAACTAATGAAAATGAATAACAGTACCCAAGTTTGACTAATATAGACAATTGCATATTTGAAAGCGAGAACAATAATCCTGAAATGTTTGTCAGCCGGAATAGTTGACACAATATATGAGTATAAATTAAAATGTCAGCTGGATTGGCGAGATAATTGTTTCACAACCCAGGAAGAGACTTCTCAAGAAATCGTAAATATGTGAAATGACGCATTCAAACCACTTCATCTCATTGATTACAATGTAGAGGACATGTGACGTTTGCATATCGTCAACCAGCCGTTGGACGTCTGATCGATCATGGAAGACAGAGATGCAGACGAAGTGGAAACGTCCAAAGGTATTTATCAGCGTTTTGAGATTGAATAATTTTGCCATGAAGACTATATAGTCGTGATTTGTGTAAGTCTTACGGTATCTTTATAGCAGTTTAAAAAACTATAGGCACATATTCTGGTTGTATATCAAGATCAGAAGTTCCTCCGTCCCCTTTCAAGGTCATCGGACTTCCCCAAGGGGTCAGGTGTGCCTTCTTTCCACCTCTTACCGAACATACAAAACCTCAAACTAATGTTCATATAGAATGTTCCTTCCGAACATCTTCCGCAAACGTGTTATGGACATGCAGTACATATTTGTTACAAGGCAACAACGGTGGGAGCGGCTATCATTGCTGGAGCAAAAAGGAGAAGTTATTAACGGTTAAATATATATGTATCGAACTAGGGTACATTTAACCTCACCCAAGGAACGTATAAGCTTAGGATTCCCGACGTATGCCGATGGTAGCCAGAAAAGTAACACAAACTCTCTCATACAGACAAACAAAGCCTTGTTTAGACAAAGAAAACTACATTTATTCCGCTAAAAGTTACAGAAGTTTGAAAGCCCCACCGCCAAATCTATTCGCTGGAGTGTCCGTTACTTGCAAGTGTGGCCAAATGTTGGTGCTGGTACAAGGTACATGTTTGCCGGTTGGGACTAGTGCTAATCGGCCCTCTTTGCAACGACGTCAATCGGATAACAATAGCAGCCGTATACGCCTCTTGTATCGCAATGATACCACAGAAGTCTGGGGTTAACCGTAGCTCCCAGTATAAAGCTGGACAGTTCACGAACAAACAGGTGAAGATGTCAACTTTTTATTGTAAGTGGACTGACCGCAAGTAGGCTATGATGGTTATACATTCGACGAATACACAAGGCAAACACAGTTAATCACCATCCAGGTAGTACTCAATAGCTGTACATGCTAAAAGACAGGGCTCTACAGTCCCAGGTAACACTTTGTTATCATTCATGAATTAGAACGAGACTGATATCCTGCAATAAACCATGTCGATAGACTTGTTCCACATTATGGGTCCACGTAATAATGCCCCATTAGTCTTTCTACCAACGGACAGAGACACAATAGGGAAATTACATCCTAATAAGGAGAAACTCACGAGTCTGTAAGAATTACCTGCCGTTACATATATAAACGAAACACAATCACAACAATAACTATATAATGACAGAAAGACAATTATTTTGATTAACCTCTATATGGATAGGAAACATTAAAACGCCTTAATGTCATTTACGATTGAGCGATTAATTCACTACGAATTCTCACTCGCGAGCATTTGTTCTCATCACAATTTCTTCCGCGTCAAGTTCATATTGAGTTTCGTGTATTTTTTTTCTTAAATTTGTAATTCCAGTCTTATCCACAAAATCTAAGGCATTCTGATGTTGGAATGACGCAATGCTATCACTTATGTCACATTGCCAACAATAGAAGAATGGTAAAGTATATCGATGAGATAACGTCTTAACCAGCTGTGAGCGGCTGATCGATGCTGGATTACAAAGAAGTAGGAGGGATGAAAGCGCCCAGACAGCCCCATATCGTTTTTATAACAGGCTGAAGAGTTTCATCGTCAAGACTAAACGTTTTTATCGCTGTTTGAGAAAAGCGCTTCTGTACCTGGATTAACAGTTTCTCAAATCGACAAACACGGACACCCACAGCCAAAATACATTCTTCTTTAAATAACCGATTAAAAAATTTCCCTGTACATCGATTCTGTATTTCGACAAGTAAGAATTAAAACCGACAGGAAAAGCTGTATCTAGTTTATTATCATTCTATTATTTATCGCGTAACCGTATAACCTTTGGTGTCTCTACCGGCAGGGTAAATACCAGGCTGCTTTCTTTTTGTCATTTATCCATATTACAGAGTAGCTAACAACCAGTTATCCCTTTCAGCATGCATAGATTATTATCTGGCAAGAGTTATAGATTTCATACACGGCTTTAATGATCTATTTTGTATTAATATATGGTTTTAATTCATGAAAATTACCATATGGTTCGTAAAATCATAGTAGGGAATTCGTGATAGCAATCAATGGCTTGTATAATGCCATGTGTGGTGAATATAAACACCCTGATTCTGTTTTTGTTTCGATTTAACATCATAGTTGAAGTTACTTACACTAATACCCGTTAATATCCTATGACTGCGTGGGAGATGCCTCACCGGACTACTCGTCTGACAGTCAACTCTCTAAGTCAGTTCAACCTGATGCTTCGCTTAATAGCAGTTTATGCTAAGTAAAGCGTATGTTCCCGCAAAGGGTACCATAGCCGTTAAATACACGGCTATGGGGACATCCTATCTTTTCATGGTAGGGAACCGTTTAGAACTCGTCCGGCGAATTTCCGTTTTTTTTCTTCTCTAAATATCTAAAAAAAACATTACGCCTTCTGGATAACTTTAATGACAATGGATGTCCCTAAAATAATAACACACTACGATCTTTTTGACTACAAAGTTACGAATTGAAGCAACTTTTCGGGCGCTATATGAAACAGCCCCTTTATTTAAAACATTGAATTAGATGTCTCAATTACCCATAGCTGTATATTACGGAAGACATTTCGCTCAGGCTCACGACTCAACCAACTACTACAAAGAGGGTCCAAAGAGAATCTCATACAGGGCCCAATCACGTGACCAATGTAGGTACACAATAGGACATCGTACGTTTTACAATTTTTAAACACAAAATATGTGTAAATAAAACCAATAATTAAAAATCCTAAATTCATAAGACTGATAATAAACGGTGAACGAAAATGTTACAACTTTTACAGACATTATGCTGTTTTAGAAGTATTAACAACACAACAAGTGTATGAGTTTATTTGTGAATACTAAGTCAAAAGGTTTCATTTAAGGGCCAATGATGCGGAATACCCATTACATGTATACCAGTTATTTCTCTCCTGTTTAAAGGACAACATTTTGTAAATATTGATATTAAACTTGTCTATTAGCGGAATAACAGAACTAACCAAATACACCAAAATGTCCTGAACTAATCCAGCCATGCAGGAAGGATGTGCTGTATATATATTCTTCCACTGAGCGAGAAGAGCTTTTATCTAAAACACTTTTTCCATTTAAAAAAAATCGAGTTTCCTACATGGCATGCACGAACGTGGGTGAAAACTCCGACAGATATAACAAATTAGTGAACAGCAACCGTATTTAAAAAAAACCCTTTAAACGGTCATCGGATGGAATAAACACGGACTATCTTTATTCGTGATCCAGGAGTATTCCGAGTTGGAATATAAGACATAAAAAAGCTAATAGTCTGTTGAGTAATGTAGGGTTCTAACGACCATTTTAGGAATCAATCATTTATCCTGTTGTCGGTGAAATGTTTGGTAACGCATTGTCACATGTCACAGTAAGTTCAGAGGAAAGCCCAACTTCACTATAGTCAAGACGAGGCCCAACGTGAAAACATCAGACTTGTCTATGGAAGATGGGGCTAGCCGTGGTAGACACATTGAACTATGGGCAATTCATCTTTTCATGAACTCTTCCAATAAAACTCCAGTCAAAACCAAAACAGTGCATCGCGGTTGAAAAGCGGCTTCGTGATTACAAAAATTTAAAACAAAAAAGTCATGCTTGGATACGATTTTGTGAAATTTTTGGGGGTGTCTGGAGTTATCTGGAAGGTTTAACATTCAGATATACATCAATTTTGCCAGGTAAGACAAAACGCGATATATCTGGTGAACAAGTTCTTAATGTTTCCCCTCCATTAAAAGGTGACATTTGCCAAATGCTCTGTGGAAACATCGGCCTATGGTACTTTAATCATGTAGAGGCGGGCTGTGTGAGGAAAATAACGTGGGATCAGCGTCTTCCCAACAAGGCTGTCTTTCCCAATTATGAAAGTATCGATTAGGATAACAAATAATAGCTCTGCACATCTAGCAGTTTTACAAAAAATGAGAAGCTTTCAAAAAATATTGTCTCGTTAGCACAGAATTGGAAATCTGCTGAAATCAACAGAGGCCTGACTAAAACGATAGACCTGGAAAAGTTGCCAAAATAGAATTCTTTTCGCCCTCAATACGATAGAAAAGAATGTGTATTCGAGACCAATCAGCCCCGTAACGTGCCAGTCAGCACATAAGCCAATACCTATCTCCAAATTGGTACGATTTTAGTAGATTAAAATCAATGATTTGCAAACGTCACGGCCTAGCCGCCAACAATCCTTATTGATTTTATGAGAACAGTTAGCAAAAAGTAGCCAAAGGGCAATAACTCTACCGCCGAATGTATGGCTTTTGCATAGCGCTCAATGTTCGATCAATGATTCGTCGCGATAGTTAACCACAGGCTTACTAAGATAGCATGTTATCTGTTATTCAGTGTGTTCATTACTAACATTTTTTTCACAAAATGTGCAAAAACTTAACAAAAGTTTGAAACAAATGATCAGAGGTTTGTTTTGACTGTATGAGCAAACTGTCAGGTATACACAAACTACAAAATAAAGGCAAAGATGTGTGGAATACATTCACTCAAAATAAGGCAAAAATATACAAATTATCCACTCAGAGACACTTGGCGGCAGATATAGGTCATTCAAATCTTTTTATTCTTCTAGAACGACCGTAAGCCAATATAGTTGTTAAAAAATTACACCTTATGAGAAACAAAACATTTACCATCCCAATATACTGACGACTTCGTTTCGCCTTGCATATAACATTTTCTTCTCAACTGATTTGATGCCTAAACGAGGGTATAGGCACACTTACATCCCGCTTAATGTCTAATTTCGAAGTATAACTTTTATTAACTGTCCGCTCTTGGAGCAGAAATCCAGGAACATTTGACTGCCAAGTGTGATTGCACATCACTTAACGTCCATGGTGCTCAGCGCTCTCATCATGTTAGTCGGCATATCAATAATGGATAAAACAGTAAAGGACTAAGTACATTTTGTATACCAAAAATTTTAATGATAATTCAATCATATATTGTTTTGTTTCCACATCAAAAGCCTTGATTAAAATAAAATGAACTCGACCTCAGGTATTTAACAAAATCGAGATTTATAATATAACTGTTATGTACATCTCTTCAAATCCAATAATTCATCATAACGGCGATTTTCCGAACAAAATCTTTTTCTAAAAAATTGGCACACTCTTTTGTCTCTTCGGAAGTAAAGCTCGCGCCGTCCGCTGCTTGAAATTAGCCCTGTCTGAGAGAAAGCCGTCCATACGCTAAGATCGATACCAGTCTTTCCTAGTCTAACATAGTCTTGGTTGTTTGGACATCAGTCGCTACAAGAACTGATCTGATAGACAAATGCGATTACACAAATTTGTATCCATGCCATTTTCACATTTTCGCAGCTCGTGATGTCGAATCCCATTCTGTAATAAATAGTTACTCCCATCTACTAACAAGACAATAAATAAGCCCCTGTCTATAAACAAAACATGTCGAAGAAAAAAAAAATACCAAAAGCACAATTCGAAAGCTTTGTTCACAACTGACAGTTAGATAATTATCTGACAAAACAAGCTTTACCTTGTTGTAAGTTTGATTCCATGAAGGTGGGTTAACTGTCTTAGAATGTTAATATATTGTTTCTTTTCCTTTAGACCAAATGACAAGATCATACAATATAGCTTTTTTAGCAGCTATACACGGGTGAAAGAAAGCTTACAATGGTTCAAACTAGAAAAAAAAACAACATCTTGTTATTGACCGGCTTCATTGAGTAGGAGAAGCAATACCGTTCATATAATATTTTGTAATTTAGCTCCCATAAAACAAACGCAATCTATACCAAAAGACACCTTCATTTTGAAAAAGGGTTATCCATTCACCGACACTGGACTTAACCACTGCATGTGTTCAGTTTTGGCAAAGTTTTTTTTCTCCAATTTTGAACTGTTCAGTCCAAACACAGTAAATAGTGTATGGATTGTATCTTACTTTAGTGGCACCAAAGTAAATAGGGGAGGGAGATTGTTAAATACAAATTGGGAATCCACATCACGAGCGGTGAAAATGGCGTGGAGAAAAATCCGGGTAATCTTATGTATTTATCTATTAGTTCCTGAGCAGATGTGAAAACAACAAAAACGATCAGAACAGACGCGCATTGATGCTA
Organism: Mopalia vespertina; assembly: GCA_030265115.1. Classification (NCBI taxonomy): domain Eukaryota; kingdom Metazoa; phylum Mollusca; class Polyplacophora; order Chitonida; family Mopaliidae; genus Mopalia; species Mopalia vespertina. The sequence continues at coordinate 9,354 of JAQQZZ010071879.1, read as the reverse complement.
CCATCAAGGCAACTGTCTCAACAACGGGACTAATTTCGAAGAGCAGACAGAGAGAACTTTGCTTCTATATAAAGAGGCAAAATAAATACCCCGTCGCTAACAAACAGGTTGTCTTTATAAATTAGCTGTTTGACGAGTAATTGGTCTTATGGATATCGGCCTAAGGGATGTAATATTTGTGCTGCACCGCCATCTGTAATAGAAATCTGTATGTCTATATATGTGCATTTCATCGTAGGCGAATGGATGCCCGAGATAAGATCTACTGTTCATCCGCTTTCATTTATCATTAATTGCCGTCAACTGAGCCATAATCTACAGTACCCATGTCACAGGCCACACGGTGAAGCCTTAATCAAGATATGAAAGAATGCCATCTTGACGAAATTCGGCTAATAATGTGTTTAATACTGGCTAACAATGCCAGCCTGTATACTATATGGAGAACATGGTAACACGATTATAGAGTACTTCTCTCAATATTAGAGGAGACTATACAAGCCAAAATGTGTCCCGGCACATACGATAAATTGTTCTTCTTCTACCAAAACTGGATTTCTTTACGTCCTATATATTGGTTTTAAAACACACAACGAAGAAAACTGGTCCCCAAACGAGATTTAATCATCAAGGAGCTTATTATGAACCCAATGGCAGACGGGAACTAATCGTAAAGATTAGTCTATTGTGCGCTACAAGAAAGTGTCTGCAGTAGGAGTCGCTTGAGATGAATCATGATCTATATACTTTGGGTTTCCATAAAACATAGCAAGACACATTCCAAAATATTCTTAAAGATTTATCCGCAAATGACTTTTTTAAACTGTATGTATTACATATAGTTATCAATGATTGGAACAGTTTTCTCTTCATCTAATCAGTAGAACTTGATTAAATACTGCAAACATTGTGAGGGAAATCAACCGGATCATTGAACCAAGATTCGCCGAGCAATATGACGTCTGTGAGAAAAATAGGTATTATATTTCCTAAATTGTCGACGATCGACCTTGTGGTTAAAATGGCTGACAGTTAGTTCGTCAATGCTATTGTATTAATTCTGAGGCTGTCAGTTCTAATAAGGACTTCATGTCGGCACCAATATCGAGAAGTCTGGTCTCATTGTATAGTCTATATGAACATAGCATTCGGACTCGGCGACAAATTAACTGTTTCCTATCAAAGAGAATCTCACAATCAGAGCTCCAATAATGATTTCAACGCCTGGTTGTCGAGATGATTACATTACAAAAATCAAATTTGTTTCGCTTTTCATCGTAACGATTATGAAATTTGAAACACATTTAATTTTTTTTTATTCGGGATTTACGCCGTACTTAAGGTGAGTTAACTCATATGACTGCGAGCCATTCGAATAGGCGAAGAAAACCACATTCGCGCTGCTGGCAACGATGTGACAAGACAAAGCGATACAAGACGCAAAAATACATCACCATAGATTGTCTTTGTGATGCTTCGGGGCTTTGAGTGCACGGGGGCAACAAGAAGCACCCTCCGATCATCGTTAAACCTGACAGTTCTTTAGACATATAGTATGTCCACGTCATTAAATATGTTTAACATGATAACTTCTACTGAGATTATACGGAGCTAGACAGCAAGTATGTACACGGACACATTAAAAATAACAGTTTTATTGATAGCATATATATATATCAACTATTATTGAATGTTTTGTTCATTCAAACATTTGATTTGATCCGAGATAAAAGAACTCTAGCCTATAAAAGTTATTCCTGTTATTTCGTAGGTAAAAGACTGTACTTATTAACTATGGGGATCATGCATGAACCACAATGCTTGGGGCGCTACCTTTGGTTTAAACTGAGAGACAATATATTCAATTATCTATTAAACGACGAGAGCCGTACACAATAGAGAACCGACAGGAAACACACGAGCACAAACAGACACAAGTTATATACGGCTCTATGTGAATGGGCGAGCCAGCTCGTTTTTTGTTCCGGACTACTATGCATTATCAACCCATTAACATTATAAGAACGTAATAGTATTGCGTAACGGTAACACATGATGATATGATGCGTGTCCCAATGAGGTTCTGCAGACGGTCGCTTTGTTCGTTGGGGCATGTTTCCAAGCAATGCAGCAATCCACATGTATACCTTATTATTTATGTATACGCGTGTTAGGTAATGCCTGAGAATTACCAAGTAAAGACAATTCTCGACAACACTGAGTTTGTGTTCGTAATGATACTACCAGGAAATAAATATTGATTCTGTAATTTTTCCTGGACAGCCAATTCCCATTGACAACTCTTCTTCGCGACGATTCCATGAAAAGCCATGCTTGTGTTTGAGCACCTTCAAGGCAATAGAATAGGACAACTGTCAAGTTGCTATCGGAGTATCATTTGTTTAGAAACACAGCAGTGAACAAAACATTAAAGGCACAAAACAATTTTTAACGAAAAACTGTTAGTTGAAAGTAACAATACTGATATTGAAGTACAGTGAGTATCGATATCGGGAATATGCGATTATATCATGTTGAAGCTTACGCAAAAAATGAAATATAACTTGACAGCGAGACACGACATTTTAACAGAGATATAGTTGAACGCCACAGTTTAAAAAGATCCAGCTGTGCTATGTGTTGTTAAGCAGCCGCTCTAAATCCCTGGTCATTCATAAACTACGCTTCACAAAATTAAAGTTACACTAGTTCATTTGGGTGCATACTTTGAACTGCAATAAAACACATGGTATAAACTTATGTTTTCTAACATATTTTTGCTACGAGGAAAATAAAATAAAAGTCTGTTTGTAAATATTTTTACAGGTGCGTGATACACAGCTGCTCTAAAAGATACCAAGAATTAAATGTTGAATATAAAATAGAATGTCACCCTTTTTGCAAAACCTTCGTGTAATCTACCAACAACGTCAGGTATAACAGATATCAACTGTTAATGACAATTATTTAAGACATTCTTTAAAGATAACCGAAAAGTTAATAAATATAACAATAAAAGTAAAGGTAAATGAACCAAACAAAAAAACACAATGAACTGTTTATGTATTCAGTATGGATGGACAGAACAGCATCCGTTACATCTGTCCTGGAGGTCTTTGGCGGGCATTGGTGTATTTAATCGCGTGAATGGTTCCACGAAAAGCCGATCACCAGATGGTTTGTTTGTTCGTTTGTGGGCCGACAGCCAGATGGATACCTTATTATTTATGTATAAACGTGTTCAGGAACCTGTGAGAATTAACAAGTGAATAAAAAAAATAATTCTGGCTAAGTTAAACATGGCATGCAAGATGCTGTTAACAGTAAACACAGATCGATTCTCTAATGTTTCCTGGAAAACATCAACAATACACATGTAAATGAAAACCATTAATAAAGCGCATGACAAGCTAATAGGAACGTCGCACATCGATTGAACTTTGTCGTTTGTACCATGTAGCTAAATTGCTGTTGATAGTTAAGCAAATTTATGAACTACTTTACACAATGGAAACCGATAACCGATATGAAACAAGGAAATAAAAATGTCACAATATTTTTCCTGCAAAATGGATATAGATTGCAAAAACAGAGTAAGATTAGATAATTCGTGGAAATATGAGGATGCTTTCTTATAATCTGGCTACAGACAATAACATCACAGAGAAGGTCATTTTGACCGAGGGTTCTCAAGCCGGAATTCTAGTACGGCTATCGGCTGGGACTTCAACTTGAAAGTTGTTCGATCCAAGCAAACTACGTGGTTTATTGAAGCGTCACTTCATTATTAAGGAAAGGAATAAAGGGGAGGCTAATTATTACATAAAGTTAGTTTTCGTCACGAGCAGTGAGATGTTGTAACTAGCGCGGATACAATTCTGTTTAATTTATCTTGATTAGTTTCGGTAGAGACGGGTTTCCTAACAACCAGGACTATATTAGACGAGAAGAGACACATTTGATTCGTCCATGTAGACAGTTTTCTCCCTCAGACAAGACTCATTTCCATCAGGTAAACGGCTCCGGCGGTAAATCTCAAATACAAAATGGGTTTCCGAGGGCTGATAAAAAGATCGTATTAAAAACAATCTAAGTTTTGATGAGCAATTGGATTTGAGGAGATCGACAGCATTGTTATTATGTAGACACAGGGCTTAGTTAATTGTCTGAGAGAGAAGAACACAGTGGGCTGGAGGTGAAATGAGAGTATAAGGTCAACCCGATCCAATACTCCCCCAGACTAATGGACTATTGGTATTTCTACTTATATTTAGTTTGAAGACAATTCTGTTAATGACTTCATAGCAGAAACAGTCCTTATCTACAAAACGATGGCTTCAAATATATTTGTCACATAAACTGCAAAATTTTACTTCAATAGTAACTTTTTGGGTGTCCAGTTTGTCCGGATAAACAATATAGTGCTCTCCGTCTAACAGAAAACAATTGGAACAATTTCATAATTTCTGAAATTATTTATTGTCTGGTGTTATTGAACTGGTGCAATAAGAGACACAGTCCATCCACTGTTTTATTACTGAATACAGTCAGATGAACCCTGATTTATATTAACTGCTAGTTATAAGCCACCTGTTCTATCATCCACCAAGACATGACAAAACATCGACCGGATAAAACGTGACATTACATATGATTAACAATCACTACGAATAACACCGAATACAATTGTGAAAGCGATATAATATGGTAATATCATACCGTTATCAGAAAATTCCGTAGCGTGTCTAAATATAAGCTACTTAATTATTCATCCGTCTGTAGAAACTTTGTTCCATAAATTAAACAGCTGCGTTTAAGAAAAATTTTACTTATTGCCGTTTAAATTTATTGTTAATTTGCTTAGCTTCAAACGCTTAAACACATATAGGTGTTGTTTTGGTTACACATATTTTCTTTTTTACATTTGATGAAGGGCAATCGGCCAGGCGGATAAATCAAACATTGTATAAGACTGTAAAGACAATTTTTTCAATTGTTCATACTTTCCAAAATCTTTATCAGTCTCAAAAGAAGAACTTGGAAACATTTTTTTGGTGAGGTGCGTCTATGTAATGTGATGATCTGATCCCAGTAACACCAACAGATGTCGCTTTATTTAAGATGAAATCGACTGGGTATCGAATTACAAGTCAGTAGTAGTACGAAATCTGCCAATAAAATGCACATTTATTTCCAAAATTGTTGACTATCGATCATAGTGTAACGTCTTGGGCTGTCAGTTCAAATAAGAACTTCATGTCAAGGTCAACATCGAGACGTCTGGCCTGTTTCTAGTCTATACAAACGATTCAGATTCACGACAAAATCACTACCTCCGTTCAAACCAGAATCTCACTTTTAGAGTTCTAATAATGGGGTCAAGAAATTGTCGTCAAGAGGACACTTATAAAATTGTTCTTTATCGAGCGTGACTGGAGGTTTCGCAACAAATGTTGGACGGTTTCCTTACAATGGTCGACTTTGAATTATTGCCATGTAACGTGAGTTTTAAAGTTAACTTATTGCCTTTTACATTTATTGAGCAGAAAGCTCTTCCCTAAATGACGCTGATGGTGAGGATGCCCCTTTTAAACTAGGGAAAGTGTCTCTCAGCAATGTACCAGACCATCGTATGGAGGCAAAGCCATATACATTTGAACAAAGCTGTTTGTCTTCAGCCGTAGTTGGGTCGAAAGAACTTGACCTAATTAGCTCTACCTGGCTGGAATACGTTATGTCAAATCATAAATTCACAGCAAGACATCTTATTTTGAGGTATATCCTTGAGTGCATGGGAATAAAGTATTTATTACAAAATTGGAATCTACATGAGGAGCGGTGAAAGTTTGAACATGTCATTGATACAAATCTGCGCAGTTTTATTGACTTTCTGTTTAGTTCTGGTAGAGACGGATGACTAAACAACCGGGACGGGACTATATCAGACAACACAAGAAGCCTGATATATTTTTAAGTTAAAAATTCTATCGTTAATCAAGACGGAAAACGCCAATGTGCTGTTTAGCTAGGTTCGACATTCAACAATAAACCCATGCACCTTACGTCGAAGGCGAGCTCCAAAACTGCTGAACAGCTTAATCAGGTCCTTCGCGTCGAACTGTCCACCTTTTTTTTACTGCGTTTCCCCACAAATGTCGTCACACAATGACCGTTTCTCTAGGTTCAATGGAGACAACCCAGGTATTCTTGCCGCTTATTAATTTGATCTAATCTGCAGCAGAATGACGCCGACTCTCTCATAACTAACAGTCTTACAACGACTACAACATAATTTCGCCACCACGAAAGGTGATCACAGAAATGAGTACTCTCATTTCCATTTCGATATTCATTGTTCGGAAATATGTTACGTTCCTGACAGTACGGACTAAAGAAGACACATACGTGGATAGATTTGAATGGATGGTCTGGTGACATAAATTTTCGTGGAAATTACACAGGAACATTGTGGCTGCTGTACGGCGTTTATCTTTTGTGGGCAACATACATCAAAAAGTGAGCAGCTAAAGTGGCCGTACTTAATCTCGGCCCTTTCATAAATTACACTTCACCAATCCAAGGCCACGAGAGTTTTGTAAGCCTGTTCTTATAAAACCCAAACAAAAACAGAATTTTCAAATTATATTTAAAAATAAATCTACCGAAGGTTTGATCAAACTGGTCGGCTTATCAAGGTCTCAAAAGTTATTAATATCACAGTTTTGTTTTCGTACCTTTTCGTTTTGGGTTGTTTTATTGGTGTTTAACGTCGTACTCAAGGGTATTTCACTTATATGACGAAGGATTGTCCATGTCACACTGATCTTTGCTTAAAATACTGTGGAATACGGGAGGGAAACCTCGTAAACCCACTCATCCACCCCACCACCACCACCACCGTCATTGTCGGTGCCACATCGTGTCACACAGGTATATACCTGAATGGTACATCGAAGTAGGAATAGAAGGACGACACGCTAACCACTAAACCACGGCAGTGTTCATCTAATGAGTCGAATTGATCGTCACAGACTACCAGATAATATAACTAGTTTAGAATTGCCTTCCAGGATGAACTGAGATTATATAAGAGTATATAGCGACTGCGCTCAAGTTTGTCGGAGTGAAATTAGTCGGGGTTGATATAATAGAAGTGGGTTTATTACGGATGGAAATCGACGGGTCATTGAATAACGATTCGCCGCGTAATATGAAGAAATCTGAACAATAATGGATATTTTATTCTCCAACTTGTTGACGATTGACCCTTTGATGAAAATGGCTGACGGAAAGTTCTACATGTCATTGTGTTCATTCTGACCTCCTCGGTAATTTTCGGGATATCAATACCAACACGTCTGGTCTTTTTGTATAGTCTATATCAACATACCATTCTGACTCGGTGACAAATTAAATGATTCCATTCAAACTAGAATCTCACATTCAGAGATCCGATACTGAAGTTGCAAAGACAATTTATTTGAATTATTTCTTTATTCTTAATTATTCAGATTAAACGTAAATGTTCGTGGTCCAGTGGTAATTACGCGAGTTCTACTGCTAATCCTGATTCAATGTACCACATAGGCTCCAGTCTACCAGTAGACCTGACCGCTGAGGTATGGGGTGGAGTCACAGGAGGTGAATCGGTCTATCGCGGGGAATTGCTTTACGAGGTTTCCTACAGGTCTTCCACCAAATGAAGTAGGGAAAAGAATGAAGTGGATTGTTTGTTTGTTGGATTTGGAGTTTTACACTGTACTTAAGGCTCCGTTAATAATCTTAAACCAAAAGCAGACTTGACTTAAGCTTGAAAGTTAGCAGATTTCAACACAACTGTTTTTATTCACAGCGTGTGCTACTAGACCTAAGCTTGAAAGTT
>JAQQZZ010071868.1:9795-21519 GCA_030265115.1 Mopalia vespertina | reverse complement strand
AGATGGATGTACCAGTAGTTGCCAGCAGTGACAGAAGTTCAAATAAAGTCAGATGGATGTACCAGTAGTTGCCAACAATGACAGAAGTTCAAATAAAGTCAGATGGATGTACCAGTAGTTGCCAGCAGTGACAGAAGTTCAAATAAAGTCAGATGGATGTACCAGTAGTTGCCAACAGTGACAGAAGTTCAAATAAAGTCAGATGGATGTACCAGTAGTTGCCAGCAATGGCAGGCGTCCAAAATTTACCATACGCAATAAAATAATGGAAATAACTCAATCTGTGAACACTGCAAAGAATATTCATTCTGAACAGAATGCTCTTTGTATTGATGATTTACAGCTTCTAAGGTGTAATTTAACCAATCAGACAAAATTAAATTATTCATGGAAAGTTCATATGATGAGTTCAGCCCTGAAAACTAATTACTTTAATAGGTTAATCTCACATTCACCCACATAGGATTGTACTTTTTCATGCGCAATTGCCAAATACTTCTCATTTCAAGTTTTAGTGTTTATTTTGATTAAACATGCAGAGACAAAGATCATTTGAAACAGATGCTGTATTTAAAATTGTACTGTTGGTTTATGCATATATATTCTAATTTAGTTCATGAAGCACCAATTGCCATTTTTAAACAGTTCTGTTCCATTTTTATATATTACAATTAGAGAAAAATAAATATAAGGCTTATAGCCTGTCTTAAATATGAATGCATAATGTTAAGAAAGGCGTTGGCATGGGGCACCTAGACAACTTCTCTAATCCTCTGCATCGGGGTTTTTGTCCTGATTGTCTAAACTATTGTGGCTTCGTATATAAGACCTAATAACAAAACAAACATTGTTGGCTTAGTGGTAAAATCAGTCATGTTGCTTGAGCTATTTTGCAACAACCCCAGTAGACTTTGCGTTCAAATTTTGACAGAATGTTCCGAATCACCATCGTCAAAATTCGACATGTTTTATCAGAGTATGAAGTCAAACGTCCGACGGTTCATAATACTCTCCGACAAGACGGAAAAATCGATTACCCACAAGGTTTTTCTTATTTCTGTTTTTTTTTAAGTCAACAAGCTTCTTCTCTGAAACTACTTTGCCGATTAACTTGAAAATCGACAAAGGTGCAATTCAATCCAACGGGCTTAATTTAATAAGAAATTTTTTTATATTATGCAAATAAGAGTCCAATTAAAATGTTCTACTTGCAAAAATCTTAGCAATTAGAAGAAACACTGTGCTTTTGTATAGATAATCTGGGATGCCGAACATTATGACACAATGCGTATTTGCCCATTCCTCTCAATAATGGAGTGACTTCAGCGATCAACCGGACATTTGTTATGCATGCCCTTCCGGCTGAGTGACCATCATGCTTACCTCTGTATTTGTCTAATACTTCCTTCAATGTATCTGGGAGCCAAATCGCCCTTACACTGATGACATTTGCTCATGTATTTCGAAATTTGTCCCATAAATAAGTAAATTTCAGTGTAGGCCTAATACAGCCATGTGATATTTGTTTCACACAATTCGATATGTTTGGAACTGTTCAAATGTGCCTGTTATGATTTGCTAACGGCTCAGTAATAATCGTGAGACATTGAATCGAATTAAAACTTTTTTTTTGTTCTTTTCTATCATATTTCAGTAAAATAAATATTGCATTTCAACCAGCACTGTTTTCTGTTACTCGGGTGTGATCACACTGATGGACGCGTTAAACTGACGCAGATGTGAAAAGTACCAATGTGGGCTTCTCGTTTCTATCTCGACAGCGAAGCGAAACTTAATATTGATAGACTTCTGCTATTACTCAACAAAAGGCTAAAAAATTAAATTACAGTTTTTTGTATAACTCAGACAATATAAATTTTAAATCACACATACCAACCACAAATCGCTGGGGCCGCGGCTTGCTATACTTTATTAGTTATTATTATTTATTTATCTTTTATGACTAATATTTAAACGTCAGTATAATTTTGATACGTTCTTTCCTATAACTTAAATTTTTCTATTGATTAAAAATGTTCTAACACTCTAAATCACAATCCTAGCGGCGACGGCAACGATCGTATGACGGCGATGTGGTGTGTGAAGTATATTCCATGATGAAAATGATACAAAAAATACAAATTAAAATCGACCTTAAATTTTGTTCAGTTCACTGTATGTTTGCTATATTTATCGATTTAAAACCAACTTTCCCGTCTTCTTGTGTTCATATCAATTAGCTTTGGTAGGATTAATGGTGGCTACCATGTTGATAGAAGCCATTTGATTAAAACGGTTTCCGTCCTACCTCCATGTTATTGAGAACATTGCCACGTGAGTCGTTGGAATAAACGTGATGGCACCTGTTGACCACAAAGTTTTTAGCATGGATTAAAAAGAAATGAGACCACATAATTCAACAGCGTTATTATATCAATAGGTAATATCCAGTTACCCCATTACCATCTCCTTAATCCTTCTAGTGAATCTAGGACTTGGTTCAAATAACCTAAACTAATGAAATCCAGTACTACTCCCTTATACGAATAGACAGTATAGACATGAATGCCGCTTTTGTTGACAAACTGCGGTGAAAAATAAAGAATAACTATGTGATTTAAAACGGCAATGTGTAAATATAGGTCAAATTGGTGTATAACAAAGACACACAAACTGTAAATTGGGTGGTTGAGGGAACATGAATAGCCCACGCCGGATACCATACTCTCCTACAGTCGGCCGACCCAGCAAGTCCCAGTCTTGTAGTGGTCCGAATCAATATATGATGGTCATTTCAACTATACCTAGTGGTTCTTTTGAAAATTGTGTTGCTCTATATTTCGAGCTCCATAAACAGAGGGAATTATAACTTTCATTCGCCTTTAACGTTTTTAAACAAATGCTACCCACGGTAAAATGAGAATTAACTATGGTGTGCTCCAAAAATGAGAATATGTTGTCGTGGTAGGCCTATGTATAAATAAATGTCTGAAAGCAGGGGGATTGGGGTTTATTTTGCTTTATTACATTTACAATATGAACACTGTAGCACCCTTGACCAAGGATAGTGACAATACATATGGCGGACTGGTTATAAATCATCATAGTGCCTCTACTGCTTCACTGGATAGTTTATGACTGTTAAAACCGAGAGAAGCCTGTATTAGGCCTGCTGATGAAAGCTATGTCTCCTTTCCAACATATATCTTCTGTGCATGTGTTTATTGCTGTAAGACGGAAATCTTGTGTAATATTATGTTAAGTTTACACACTTTTCACATTAAGCTCTTGGAAAAAAGATTTTGAACGAAATTGTTGGCTACCTCCTACGGCCGCTTGAAGGGGACATGAATTTCTTTTTTTGTATTTTGTATTATTTTTTTTTTTTACTTTCTACCCTCCCTTAAATTAGTTTCCACCCGCCCCGAAATTGATTTTAACCCGCCCTGAAATTCATTTCTACCCGGCCCAAATTTCATTTCTACCCGCCCCAAAACTAATTTCCCCCAGCGAGTGGAAATTAATTTCGGGCCGGGATTAGTTTCGGGGCGGGTAGAAATGAATTTCGTTTTGAACGGCCCCCGAAAATTGTTTTTCACCCGCCCCGAAATTAATTTTTACATGGCCCGAAATTAATTAATATCGGTCGATAAAGTTTTGATCAACGGTTTCCTATATGTGTTCATCTATTGACAACTCCAAAACTAACAGTTCTGCTCTGCTTTCCTCTTCTCCTTCTGTGTTTCAAAGCCTCAAATTAAAATTAATTTCGGTATCGGAATGTACCAAAAGTGTATAAATTAATCAAATTTGTCGGACAAAATATTATCGTCAGGTCCTTCCCCGCTACACCAGTCATTCAAGAGGTATGCAGTAGGGCTTTGTCATTTGATTCAAAGTGCTTCTTATAAAATGACGACTGATCGGAAATTCCGCAAAAGAACAACAAAAGAAATGATATCCCACAAGTTCAATTATCCCGAAAGACTGTTATCGAATCCTACTACTGCAAGGAATGGAAACGACGTGGCTGTGAAGCTGTGATCCGATAAAACAGGATTTGTTCTATGGCGCGATTTAAAATGGTTCACATTCGAATTTACGCTTTATCCACATATCGGTGACATTATTAAATAAACGGTAACTAGAAAATAAGGAAGTTAAGGCGATATTAACATCTAACCAATGGACTTCATTTTCTTCCTGGTAATCAGAATAACAACGTAACGTATCATGCAAGGGTACCTTAGAAACTAGTCTCACCTTAATCTAGCTTTGGCCAAGTAATCCAGGTACTGTCAGAAACTTTGCTACTTTTCCTAATCTTTATGAACTTCGTGACTTCAACTGTCAAGTGCTATGCTCGACTGGGTTTTTTTTCTGGTTGTATGTGTACATACAGTGCGCAGTGTCAGTCCACGCCTTGTGCTGTAAGCATTCCGGCAGACCCGTCCTCACAATAGACATAGTCGTCGGGTCGTGAGTTTAGCAATGGATATGAAGCCTATTCAATTTTACATGCAGTCTATTTTTCACGTATACTTTGGCCTTCACTTGTGAATACACCGATATATATATATGGGTCGGTTTGCCGGAAACATATACATACCTTCGCCTGCATCTTGATCACGACTAGACTTTACTGTTGCTAATAAAATCCTTCCCTTTTATGGTTACCGTGTTAAAGGTGGACTTAAAAGTTTGAGCGCAGATGTCCTTTTTAAACTAAAATCATTTTGAAAAACGGAATGTAGCTATCAATAGGACTTGTTATGTGTTCTTGATTTCATTAGTAGGCCTACATGTATATTATTCTATCCAACAACATCCATAGTTACCCCATGCCCGATTCAATGTAGGCTGTTCACCAACAAGTATGCCTATTGATGTCTATGTTGTCAAATATCTGTTACCCTATTCGCTTCAGTATTACCCTGTTCAACAACATGGTTTTTACACCCCAATCCCTATTCCCGATTCAATAACATAATAATATAATATAATAATCGTTTGATTGCAGACAGATTGTCCATATACATAATATTTTGTTACAGATAGTATTTGGAGTAAGACGTTAAAATGTTACACCCAGTAAAGACAGTCTCGCCATTTGGCAGAGATGGGTGAGTGTATATATACATCGGAGTATATCGTATGGTTCTCAACAACATGTTGTTACTACATACGATCCTTGACATAAAAAGAGTACATGCTTTTCCTAACAATTTTATCGAATCACATAATGTTCTGTACAACAAACATATTGCTGGCACTGCAGCTATATCTATAGTTCATTAACCATCTAAATGCATCATTGTAAACATTTTTGAGTTTCTTCCGACAACTTTTTGAAAAAGAGCTACATATAGAGCAACAATAAATGTTAGAACAATATGCCTTAAATAATATCTTTTTAACTATTGGAGAACAGTCTCGGAACTTTCTTAGGATGACATTAGCACGCACACATAGCTTTCTGCGTTTCTGTATATAGGGCAGTTGATCTATAATATTTTTTTGTTATTTATATACCAAAAAAATATCAGGATTGTCTTCACTGTTACTCTGTGAACTTTGACCCTGTGCAGGACTACAGGACTTCTTTGAGTGACGTCTGCACACTTCAGTTCGACAGATTAAGTGTCATTCTAAAATATAATCGATTCTACTTCCTACGTCGAGACATTGCCTCTAAGATACACCCAGGCCATCTTGTTTTGCACTTCTTTTATTTGCTGGTCTGTGCCATACGTCGCCCCAAATATTGGCGGGATTGCGCGATGGCCTGGCATAGCGTACGAGAGTTGTCTTAGTCTCGTCCACTCTCGCGAGAATACGATTGCACATGAGGTTGACATGGGCACTAGAGCCTGTCGACAGTACATAGGTTGAGGTCTGTATTACACCAATTCTTGCAGAAGACCACGAGGATTAAAAATGTGGAACATAACAGCTCAAGGGAGACAATTGAGATAATCTAAAAAATGGATTAAACACTTTGTCGGTTCCCATGGTGAAGGTTTTTTTTGGTTAATTCTCTTAACAACACATTCCGATAAAAATTGCAAGAAAAAAAAAGTCGAAAATCGACGTGAAATGGACTGGATTAACGAACAAATATGCTGGATAGTTGGTATCTGCGCTAGAGATTTTTGGCGATCGTAGAGAAGCGTTTTGTTGTAAGCTAAAAAATACGGTCAATAATAAAATGGTGACAGGAGAACACGAGTGTGTGTCCACTATGACGGAAAATTATCAGATACTAGTATATATTAAGCTTTCTATAAATCTAGTTTTAAAGGGCAGATTTTTTAACAACATGTTGTCAAATGCATCCAATCACCAACTGTCGGATTCATTTTAAACTGCCATTGATCACAGATTTTAGAGCACACAATTACATATGGAGGGACGGCTATGATAGGAAAACATTTCCTATTGACTTTCTGTCCCTACAATTGCATTGTGCATGTGTATAGAAATCTAGCCTGTGTAAAACAGATCTATGCAATCGAATAAAAGCAAAAACAAAATTGTTTGAGCTTCTAGTTATAAAAAATCACATGTCACCAACTTATAACATGTTTTAATCATGGAGATCTTGCTGAAAGTTTACGGCGAGAAAAAAATATATTTTTAGCATCATGTCGAATTTAGAGAGAAAATAATATTCTTTAAATAGATTTGTCTCATTTGAAATGTTTGAAGGAACGTCCTTGACTGATGGTCTCGGCATATCGGTAGCCAGATACAGAGCTCTGTATCTCTGATCGTCTATCATATCATGTAGCCTTAGAGATACAGAGTTTGAACGCTCCTAACCGTGTAATTTTAAGTTTTTACACTTACCGACTTTTATGTGTTTAATAAACTACTGTCCAATAATGGTTTGTAATCTGAACGCTGTGATACATTTTGTATGTCAATTGCGACTTTAAATAGTCCAGTAGCCGTGTTTAAAAAAGCGGAACATCACGGTCCAAGTACATGCCGCCATACTCCTAGCCTGGCCCCGTCTCCCACAATGCATCATGCTACTTGAGATTCCAGTGTAGGTCAATTACACGATTAGAAGCCTTCAAACTCAGTAGCTAATCTGTAGCTAGCACCTTAGACGATTGTCCCTGATACGCATGTATATAATGTGTGGCAACGATTTTAAGTGCTGTGTGATTTAATTTTAAAGCAGTTAAACATACATGTCATCAGTATACCAGCCCAGCACCTGCTTTCGAAGTTCTTAAAGGATAAAACTAACCATTTCAAGCTTCTCACATGCCACAAATAGAACAGATTTTACATTCTAAAGAATCAGCAACATTTCAAGACAATATTTCAGGCTTATCTCAATAATGCGAACGATTCTGGTCGCTTATTTCGACAACCGCTCCTTGGTGAAACCTTTTCTTACAACTGTCTCGGCGACAACTGCTCCAATGAAAACTGCACCGATCGGAAGCACTCGAACGACAACTGCTCGATCACTATATATGCTCTCACAATGATCAATCCTCGTAAAGTATAACGACGACTGAACCGGCGACTATTGCTCCTATCTTCTCCTCGAAAATTATAAAAATTGCTTCAACGTTGTTTAATCTAGCAATTTCCTGTCGTCCTTTCTTGACCCTGTACTTATTTTATGGTGACAGGTCAACAGAACAAAGACTATAGCATACATGTACTTCCGCCGTAATTCGTGACTTTAAGCGGCTACCTTTAATCCCTCTCTGTCAGGAGAGTGAGGAGACTTTTCGTATAACTTTGGCGCGGCCAATCGTTTTGAACAGAAAATAGCCATGTATTTACTGGACATGTCTTTACCGTGATTTGAAAGCCAAAAGCATTCACACGCACCTCATTTAAGCAGAAACGCATAATTTTATGTTTTGTTTAGAAAGTACTTTTGCTTACCGTTAAGACACGGTTTGACAGTTAACTCACCTTTTGCAGCGTTCGTCGTCGACTGGTATCAAACTGTACACAGTTTATAGATGGTGTAATTTTGATGTCCCCATTCGAGTTTACAACAGGTGGATTATATACGAAATCAATACAAGTGAGATTCAACAGACATATTTAGTTTAACAACGCTGCTGTGTTTATAATATAAAGTGGCGGGTATTAGCATCAGTGGAGCATTGCCTCCCATATCTGAAGCTCCCAATTTTTTTTTATGCTATTAAGTGATTGTTCGAAATTGATTGTTTGGAGGTAGTTAGAAAGTCTATCTACTCATCGAAGCTGAGATTATAGGCGAGTCCTTTTGTAATGGTTCAGACATTCGTAATTTCTGACGTATACCTTTACTCTCATTTACGTGCTTAACAGCAATCATTATAGTATAATACATTTTAACAAGATATTTCGGTATTTAACATGTATGTGTGTACAATGTGCTCCAACACAGAGAATCATCTGTATTTGTATATGACCATAGGGTCTGAAATAAAAAGCTTATTATATAATAACTATAATGTAAAGTTGGATTATATGAACCCCTTTTAAGTAAGCTAAAGTCTTCTCAGAAAATGATTTATTGAATGTCATCAATTGAAGGCGTGTATTTCGTGAATAAAAACGTTTATTAATCGAACTGCTTGCTTAATCTTAAGAACTAAGCCGCGAAAATAGTAATAGTAATAGAAAAACACTCGGGGATCGGGTAAATAACGATACAACCTCAGGCAGTCTTCTTCATTGGAAAATAGCCATGGATACTAGCTGAAGCTTACGCCAAAGCCCTTTTCTAAAGAGGGCACATGAAACGTCATCCATTATTGATACGCACTTGTCCTCATATATGATGTCACCTGAGCTTTTTCCTTTAAAATTAGCAAGAGTTCTCAAGGTAAAGCTGCAATAATCACGACTTATGCCACACTCTTGGCGACAAAGAAGAAAACCAAGGCTGTGGTGAGTACACCCCGCTGTCATCGTGGATAAACGGGAGAATCTACTGATCACAATCGTATGTATTAATCCGCGTCATTATTATGTCAATATATATATTGCATTCTGATCATACCGTATAAGTTAAGTCAACATTACTTAGCGATGACACAATAAGCCTGTAATTCCACTAATAAGTCTCGTGTATTGCACATATTGTGCAATTTTCAATCACAACGAAAGTTAATTTTTGTTCAACATTTCCACAATATCTTTTGGTATTAATCCTAATGATGACAGACTGAACCGCGGGAAGGTGAAGCAAAAATAAAGGTCTTAGTTTTCAAAATAACACTACTTGTGTATTGCCTATTAGTGTTGATATGTGTTTGTTTGAATGGGGGTTAACGCCAATTTATTTAACCCGCATAATGACTTGCTAGCCCAATGAGTGATGGAGACCACTCTCAACGCCACTGGCAACAAATAAATACAGGACGGGACAAAAACATGACAATCACAAAACGCAAAAACAATTACATCACAAAACAGATCGGCTTCCTGTTACCCTTTAGATCTGAGAGCACCAGTACGATAGGAAGCTCCCTCCAACCACCCGATTGGTGGTAATAATAATTGAACGATACTTCCTAATGTTGTCAATTTATAATTGCTTATTTCATTATTACCACAGCGGCTTTTATCTTAATAGTATTAAAAGTTAAAAATGTATTTTCTCTATTAGTAAGACAAATAGATCTGAGTCAAGGCAGATTTGGAGCCAATACCTTCGCTGCAAATACCATTGGAACATTTAAATACCATTGGGTGGGGTTGCACACTGTTTCAGCGCAATGAGGCATACTTTTTAACGTGAGATTTCAACAAAGTGTGGCCTTAAGCAGGAAAGTTTCATCAGTTCACTTTATTTTCAACACTCGATCACTCATCAACAAGTACAACTTAAGGTTGGTTCGATCAAGCACGTGTCATTTTTAAAGAGTGACAAAATACTGTCTCAAAGTATGACTGATTTAGGGGTTTACCCATTAGGCTATATCGCCTTTTAATCAATTAGTGTAGTTGTAGTTTCACTGCTTTATTCCAATGACAGAAAGCACAAGCTGAACTATTCTAAAGTCGGACTACGTTCGTGGTCTGTGAGCTGAATATAGCGTGCCTGTTATACACTGTTTAAATGAATGTGCTGATGGTGAATTTGTCGAAAAAGTATTTATTTGTCCACCAATCCATAAAAAAACAACCAACCAACCATCTTACCAAGCAGCCAGCGATCCGACCGACCGACCGACCGACCGACCGACCGACCAACCAACCAACCAACCAACCAGACAAGCAACCAAATATTAGACCAACTGTCCATATTTAGGCTTTCACAAGACGTACGTGTCCATAATAAGTGCGCATCCATGTCACAATAATATCCTGTTAGGCATTTGTGGACAAGGACAAGTATTTCAAATGCGATATCATTTGCCGCAGTAATCTACACTTATATTATGGTGGAGCCAAGCAAATCTTTCTCTCTTCATTTATTCAAAATATATTCTGACACTAGGCCTGCTTGAAAAAAAAACCCGGCCCATGTCACGGTGCGGCCAATGTCCAAGAAAGTTTTTGATCAGCCGAGTCTTAAGTCTGTCTCACCAGAAAACTTATAAGTATAATCAATAGAAAAAACCCAATGCAAAACTCGTTTAAGTGTTCATTTGCTTCACATAGTTTATAATAAGTATAAACAAACAAGAATTCCGTTAATCTATATATTTTTTACAGTTGGCCTTGTCAGTACCCCAGTCCAACCACTTGTTAGTATTGCCAGACAATCACGGATTTCACCTGGAGAGCCGGGTCCTCGCCGTGCCATGTTTGATACCAGTCATTCTTATGGTTCCAGAATTTCTCCATACCTACTCTTTGGCTGTCGGACACTGACCAGGGCTTCGGGTGCGGGTAATTTCTGACATTATCTGGGAAAATCCCTCCTCCTCCAACGCCATTACTCATGATGATATAAAACTGTAAACACCAAGAAAAATAACTTTTATACCTCACAAGTCAACATCATTGTGACTTTATCACTTATATGTGAAGAACACAAACTGTTTTCTAAGACTATAAGGTTTCTGGCTCTCTTCCAACACATAACCATACAACAACTGTGTATGATTGATTTAATAACAGTTGTACGACCATAGCGTATAGCTATTAAACCGTGAGAAGGGAAAAACAAACAAAAGTTCTAGTGGTATTGGTTTTGACTAAATCGAATCTGATTTTTGTAGTTAGTGAATTTCATGGTATACGACATTAGCCTATAACTATTAAGCCGTGATTAATTAAGAACAAAGACACAGTATTAGTGGTATTGATTTGGACAAAATCGAATCTGACATTTGTAGTTAGTAAATTTCATAGACTCACGTCTTGATCAAAGGGAGCGTTGTGAGATCCACCCCAGATATTGTTTCCAGGGAGACCGTAGTGATGATGAAGGCCGTCGCCAGGCATTGGAGTCGACAACATTATTTTGTCATCAATATATATACTGAAAATAGATATGAATTTATCATAGAAAACAGACTGGGCAATATCATCGTATCATCAATTTATCATAGAAAATAGACTGGGCAATATCATTGTTTCATAATTTACCATAGAAAATAGACTAGGCAATATCATCGTATCATGAATTTATCATAGAAAATAGACTGGGCAATATCATCGTATCATCAATTTATCATAGAAAATAGACTGGGCAATATCATCGTATCATCAATTTATCATAGAAAATAGACTGGGCAATATCAT
>JAQQZZ010071857.1:0-21520 GCA_030265115.1 Mopalia vespertina | reverse complement strand
CATGTTTTTCATAAAATATATTTAAAATAAAGCAAGCAGACAAAAATTAAATAGGTTGTGAAACCCCCCTAGAGAATAATTAAAATGAACTCACGAGGTATTTTTTCTTCTTCAATATCTTCATCTGTAAGGTAAAGAAATGGAAAATATAGACATTAAAGAATACATATATGGGCTGCTTTCTTGTCCATGTTTAATGTATCTACAGTCATACTATTCTATTATAATTGTATTAATACACATAGATTATCAGATACAGTTTTCGGGATTTGTACCTGTATATTGCCAGTAACATCAGACTTTTTCTCTTAAAAAATAAAGAATTAATATTTGTCTTATAAAGGCTTTAAAACCCATTCTATAATTTCATGGAATATGCAAGGAAAACTGATAATAAATTTTTTGCGAATCAAATTAATCTACAAAGGAAAGCACTTTTTAAAAACTGTTTATTTAATATTATGAATATAAAAATACCTGAGACTGTGAGCTTGAAGTGTTTAACATTGTGTTCTTTACTGGACACCTGACACTCATACACCCCTGCATCACTTAGTTCCAACTTCCTTATTTGTAACATCCAGGTATTTGAGTGTTTATGATGGATTGTAGATATCCTCTTATCTGATACATATGGAAATGTGCCTATTGTAAGTGGGTTGGTTTCGTCAAGTCTCCTCCATATTACCTGAAAACAAAAAGGTTTTTGGTTGATTAAATTTCAAATAGATGTTCATCGTTTAGCAGCTATAGGTGTTGTATTGGCAGCAACCATTTAGTGTCAATCTGATGTTACAATGTTGTACAGTTTGTGATGTATACCACCAACAAATCATTAATTTTACATGCAGACAACAGAGAGCACGGCTTCTCATCTTTATTTAACAGGAGAGAATATCTATTGAATAGAGGTGTGATTTACATTTAAGGGAAAGGCAACTGTTTTTTTACCTAAACTTATAATTTTTATTGCATATTTTCAAAGACAACCATCTGTATTGCACTTGCAATCGAAGTAACATAGCCGTTAATCTTTATGCATAATATTATATTGAACAAATGGTTAAGTTAGGTGAGTTGTTGGTGAGTGTGTCCATGGCTTCATCCAAACACCTGTCTACAAGTCCTTTGAACTAGCTGATTTGATTTTGGACAGGCAAAATTTTAAAATTTAACATGGAATAGATTAAAAAAAATAGTAAATTTAGTAATAGTAATTGAGGTTAGTAATAGTAATGGGAAATAGATTTGGACTGGTAACAATTTAAGAAATGTTTCTTTTGGATTCTGGATAAAAGCCGTTAGTGTGTGTGATGATTCTCCTGATTGTATCTTTTTTAAGAGTGTTTTGGAGGGAGGTTCTTCTTCCTTGTTAGATAGTCTCTGAGTTCCAGGGTCAACAGAAAGCTTGCAGGTTGCACTCTGGATTTGTACACATTTTCCCTAACATCTGATTTTGTATATAGTGGTATTTTATGAATAACAATTTAACAGGCTAGCGAAGTAGGATATCGTTTTAACTTTAAATCAATACATTACTTTCATCAATGTAATCTGAAACCAAACTGAAGGTTTTCCGTTTGGTAAGATATTGGATAGATATAACGAAATATGCTTCTTAAATGTTATTGATGTTTTAGATGATCTACCAGACAATCTATTAACTGGAAAGTTATTAAGAAATTTTTAAGCCAATCGTTCTCAGTTGCAAGATGTCACAGGTTTTATTTTAGCATTTTATTGATATGAATCCAGATATTCTATCCTGAATAATAGGTAATAAATTTCAGTTTTAATATCTCAATTTGATAGAGGTAGATGACTAATGTCAGATTTTTTAGATGCTAAAGTTTTAAGATTTTCGATTAAGAACGTAATAAAAAAAACTATTTATACCCTGGAGCTGGTATTTCAATGGTACCATTAATATAATTATTTAAAAGAAAATAAGACTTGGTTGATTTAAATAATTCTGAAGTGTGTTTCAATAACAATGGGGTTATTCATGTATGTATTTGTCTCAGTACCACTTTAATACCATTCAGGACTTGATCAAACATGATGTTTCTTTTGATCAACACCCCTCTTGAATCTATTACAGCTGGTGTTAAAAAGGGGTTATCACATGGATCAATTTTAAAGGCATAGTAGTCTTGGTACCTAGTAACGTTCAATACAAAGTGGACCTCAAAATATTTGCCCAAGAATAGGGTTAAGAATTCCAAATATAGAGTGGATTATTGCATTCTAACAGAAATAATAAAATTATGTGGTAGGTGAGTCGATTTATCTGTGGTCTTTTTGACTTTAAAAACAATTTGTCTTTGTCTTAAACTATTAAGGAGACATGGTTTACTGTATGCCAAGTAGGGTCTAGATTTAAGTTTGTTCTTGTTGATCTTAGCTTAAAGTTGATTCAGCACTCACTTAATTGACTACTTCTCTCGGACTAGTTTCAGAATTGTTCTGAAAATTGGACAGTTTATATTTGATGATGGTGATATAGGTTAATGATAGCATAGCTGGGGTTTTCACCCTGTTAAATGTTAAGGGGAGACAAAAAGTAACAGGGACTGTATGATGCTGGGAGCCTTGTTTTTGCTGAATTCCATACTTATAAAAACTAAATTAGACAGTTTATATTTGATAATGGTGATATAGATTTATGAAAGTATATCTGGGGTTTTTAATTTTGTCTCTGTAAAATGTTAAGGGGAGACGAAAAGTAATGGGGACTCTGGGTTTGTATGATGCTGGCAGCCTTGTTTTTGCTGAATTCCATACCTATAAAAACTAAATTGGACAGTTTATATTTGATGATGGTTATATAGGTTTATGAGTGCATAGCTGGGGTTTCTAAATAAAAATTAATTAAAAAAAAAAGATATGGACCCTTTTTTGTTTAAGATATTCAAATATGTTGAATCCAATTTCTGTCAAATAGTTTTAACCGTACAACCGAGAAATATGGTGGGTGTGGCGGCTTTAACAGAGGTTAGAATAGTTTTAAGGTTAACTGTATGGTGAATAGTATTCACAGGTGTCTTATAGGAATCTTTAGGCAATCTTTCCATTCTCACATTTTTGTCGTTAGTAAGATTTTTGAGCGTTTACATTGTCCTCCTGCCAGCAATCCACTGTACTATAGCTCAGGTTCAACCGCTTGGTAGAAAGTTTTACACTGTTTTTGGATGATCCATATTTCATTGGGTAATTAGTATTTGTTTTATTACGTTATCTTTGAAGTAGTAAAAAACTAATGAAGAGAAAACAGGATATGGCAGTATGGAAATGCTGAGAGGTTTATTACTGTAGATAATATTTTCTTCCAAAACGTGTAATAGTCTGGAACCTCTTTCACCGAATGTCGTACGACAAAGAAATATATCATACAATAAACTTTCTTCCTGTTATACTATAGGCGTAAAAATTATTGTACGATGTTTTTTCGAAGTACGATATTTTGTAAAAGTGGCCCCTGATCTAGTGGTGGAAAAATCTTGAAATTTTTTTCACTGCAGGAAAATTTAGGGTTTGGTTGTGTTGAGGATGATTGAGATTTATGACCAGCATAAGAAAAAGAATTGAATTGGAATTTGTTTTCTGTTCATTTCTGACTTGATTTTGGAGCACATGTATGTCAGTATTATTATCAAAAACCACTATTATTCCTTCTTTACTCTTTTCATGCCTAAGATCTTAATAAAATGAATGATTCTCATTATCAAGCGTTTATCACAATTTTGAATGAATTCTGGGTAGATTTACTGAACAATCTAAATACATGTCAAGAAGATGTATGTCAATTTTGTTCCTCTATAATATTGCTCACTCCTTCTGGCTATGAAAAATATCATTTATCTGGTCTAATGATAAAAGACCATTTGTGTGAAGATTCTAGTAGATGGCTACGATTTGGTGGTTGACTGGAAACATTATTCTACTACAAAACACGAATTAACAACCATGTAAAAGAGGACAACATGTGACATACTTCAGTGTTACAGAGAGTGTAAATTCTGAATGAAGAAGCTGGTCATAATTATTTTGTTGTCTAAACTGTCAAGAGTAAAAGAAACCATTTAATCTAAATACAGTTTTAGGCCATCAGGAAAATGTTAAGAGCTTTTTGGAAAGTGTTTTGGCGAGAGATCTGGAGACTCTAGGAGAGAGTTTTGGGAACTTGCTCTTGTTTGTATGTGAGATAGACATAATGACTAAAACTCTGCTACATGTAATGCTAAATAAGAGTTCAGAAAAAAATAATGGGGAAAGTGCCGGAAGTGTTTTTGTGCGGGGAATTTGGGGCGCACCCAGACTTTAAACAGATGATAGTTAACAGCTGATGATTCCCTTGGGGAGAGTTTAAGTGGGGTAGGGCATAGAGTCAGGATCTGGCTGATATTGGAGAATACACTCTACACAATGGAAGTGCCCTTAAACTTTTTAAATCACATTGAAAAGTTACTGGACAAGGCAATCAAATGACTTTTTTGTTTGATTCATATTTATGACAGTTGATTTATTGTGTACTGATGATGAATCTGGTGTTTGTGGCCCATCATCTGTCGTTCTGGTGTACATGGCTGGCAACTTTATGTCAATTGTCAAGTGAAACATTGCAAAATCCAAAGCAAAATGAAAGCCCTCTGGCTCAGTACAGTATGTTTCAAGTATAGACATACTGCTTTACTTGGCACTGAAGGAACATTTATTTTCCAATGGTGCAAAACACTTCATATTTTATGGCCATTACTGTTGGATGCACCGTCTTCATATAAGTGAAATACCCTTGGGCACGGCGTTAAACACCAACCAATCAATCAATCAACCAAAGCAAAATGTTTACTGGTCTATTAAAGTAATGCGGTGTCTTGTTAATGCTGTTAAAAACGTCTCAACTTTATCCTGTCCATTTTGAACATTTCTACACATAAAGAATCAATTTTGCTGAATGAATATTATCACTTTATGGGCTTCCTGTAGCTTTTGGCAGACCATTATCTTGAACCAAGGAAATTGGCTCTTGATAAACAAGAAACTGGAGTATATCCTGTATAAAGCAAATCTTTGTCATATGTGAAAAGTATCAAAACCAAGTTTTTTATATGGTCTTGTGGCACACTCGTACATCTATACTCTGGTTTGCCGGTACCTTTCTTTATGACCTAGAGCCGTACAACGATATTGAGAATTTAATGTTTTCAAGTCAAGGGTGACTCAAATTACATTGATTTTTCAACTGATCAGAACACTTAACATTTTAGGGTTGTGTTAGCGTTGGAATACACAGTCGTGAAATATTCATGAGCAAGGGAAATATAGACACCAATCAATCAAGGCTTTCTTTGTTACCTTAAATCACCTCCAATTTCGTCCATAATATGGCTACTTTAAAAGTTATTTTAAAGACTTAAAAATGGTTCATGGGAGACAGATTAAACATTTTTCAGTTAATAAACATCAGGATTTCTCAGAAAACATAAATTTGTTTTCCAGGAACATTATCTTAGTCCTTAAAATAACTTTTAAAGTAGCCATATTGTGGACAAAATTGGAGGTGATTTAGGGTTACTTACATTCTTTGTCACATGACATTTCCCCTATTATTCTATGTTAAATTTGATTAATCAGGGTGTCTCAAAGACACAGATACCTATTTCTGGCCAATACTATATCCACAGGTGTATTTGTTTAGACTGGTATCTAGTGATGAGCCAGAGTGTAAATGTCTTTGTGACTGAGAACTTCGCTGTAAAATAATGGAATATAAACTATATGCTACCGTGAAACAGATCTTTTGATGCAGTCTAACTAGTGCTGGGACTGAACTGAAATTTTGAAGATGTTTTATGACAGACTAAAACCTGATAATTTTCAGGGGTGTCGTTGGGGCTGTTTATGACAGGTGGATGTCAGACTTTTCAAAGTGAGGGTGTTACAAGGCCAACTTGCTCATGTCACTTTTTGGCATTTACTTCCTGTCTTGTTTGAACTCTTGTGGCTGTTAGTCAATTGAATTAGGAAGAAAGTATACAGGATGCTTATGGTTTCAGGGAACCAATTCTTTCATTAGCATCTCTTCTTCATAAATATTTTCGAATGTTAATTAACTTATTTCAGGATGTATGATTATAAATAATAGGATATGAATATGAATAACTGAGAAATGGAACTAAACTGGACCCATACATGAAGTTAGATATTACTAGTGGCAAGGCTTTTTGTGACAAGAAACTTTGAAGAAGATTAAGTTAGGCATGGTGGAATTGAAAATGTTTATCTATTAAAATAAAGAAAGGTGAAAGGAAACAGGGTGGACATTGTTTACAGAAGGGTGGCAAGCAATTAAAGCCAATCTAGTTAAGTAAATGCAGATTATTGCTAACTTGGCCCTGAAGGTGAAATAGTAAATGATAAGAAGGTTCAATGAAAAAAAGTTGATACAAGGTTTTCAAGATTTAAAAACATTTCATCTTAATTCAGGGTATTTTTAAGAATGAGGGAATGCATAATCCACCCCCTAGTCAGGAATTACAAGAGAATTGTACGAGACATTGATGAAAGTTCAGGTGAGATGGAATAGTTTAATGCATATCTTAGAAAATGGCCCTGCTAGGTAGATAGCCAAGTTCAAATCCTGGTAGAGGCATGCACAATCTTATTTCACTACATTAAAACTTTTAAAACCAACAAAGTCGCAATAGTGAGGATTTGTATAGAATGAAGAACCACCTCTGTAATAAAGCCTAACTAAAGATCTGTCCTGACTTACACAGGAAAGAAAATATTTCATAAAAATAAAATAGACCAGTAAAAGAGAATATCCAGTAGATAACTGTGTTGGTTTATGTTGTTGAGATGTAAGAGACTGATCACTTTCATAAAGCAGGACAAAAGGTACCACAGGTGAGTTGTACTCGACCAGGTACGGCTACATCAAGTAGTACACATGCTCACTCACCGTTTTTGTGCCCTGGTTTTTCACGATACATTTCAGTTTAGCTGTCTGGCCTTTGTTGAACGTCACATCTGTTTCATCAGCTGTGATTTCAGGTTGTATCGACTGTTTTAGGTCATCCTCACCTGGGGACAGAAAAGGTCACCGTGTGTTTAGTTACGCTTTAAGTTAGAAAAAGGTCAGCTACCTGGCCAGGTAAGAACTGCCGATACAAATACAAAAAATGCCCTTACATGGTGAAATCTACTCCAGAACAAACTGCACACCCGCACATACACACACTGATTATGGCTATACAACCACTCTTGACTATGTTTCAATGCTTGAATGGTAAAGTAACAAGGCCATGCCTAATTCGTCGATGTTTCAAATAGCCATATGCAAGTAAGCCGCATTTGAAACTGGGCTCAAATGATATTTATGCACAAATGATGACAAATGGATGTTCAGAAAAATTTGTTGGAATTGAAAATTGGACAAGAGGAATAAAACATGATATGCATTTATTTAGATTAGGAGTGCAAACTAATTTCTGAGAGTTATAAGTTGATTCATTGGTTTTAATATTAGTAAGCATCCCTATGCCAGTGTATTGTTTGTTTGGGGCTTAACTTTACTTAAAATTTTACACTTGTATGATGGTGTACCAAGCCCAATGGGTGAAAGAAACCACCCTCGACACCACTGGCAATAGAAAAGGACAAGACAGGACACAATACAAAGACATCACAAACAGATCAGCTTCATGTTGCCCCTTACCTCTGAGAAAACCTGGGCAACAGTGCCCGCTGAGTGTTATTATCTTTGGAAATATAGGTAGGGATATTGTCTTGAGTAGAACCTAGCACACCTCTACTATGATGATATAACCAGTTCTCACTGTTTCATATATGTAGAAATTGAGTTATACAGGCTATTAATGTAATGCACTCCAAAGATATGATTGAATGTACATGGGGGAACATTAATATTCCAACAGTGCCAACTCTAAACATTTGATGGTTATGTCAGTGTTTCTCCATATTAGAGTACAGCAGTCATACAGGTGAAATACATTTAAGAATCAATCAAAGACTGAATGAATCAATGACTCGATGAATGAATGCAACAACCAAATAACCAAACCCCCACCCCACCCCCCTGCCATGCTTGCTGCACTGTTCTGGAATAGATTGTGGATCCTTGTCCAAAGCAGATTTCATGACAGTGAAATTTATTTCTTTTCATAACCATAAAATTGCATGTTGATATATTTAATTGCCATGCTGCATTTCCTTTGCTTGTTTCAAATCATTACTGTGCACACTTTGCTTTTACGTCTATTCTGTTCCTAATGAGAAGATTCAAAAGTATAAATAATTCGTTAAAAAGTAAAGAGAGAATATAACTCATATTCTTGATTCTATATGAGGACAAAATTTATATTTAATGAGTAATTATTTGTCAATTGTTTAAAAAAATATGCAATTATTTCTCGATTGTGCTTAAAAAATTGCAAAGCTTTCAGGACCTTTGCTTGGCCCTCTATTGGAATGCAGATAATGTTTTGAAAAAGACGTTATAAAAAGTGTTATAATTGAATGTATTTTCTGTTTCAGATAACTTAATCTAACTAAGAGTAGAATTTGGCAACAACTCTTGCAATGCTATTTGTTATCTTAAGCGAGAAAACTGTATTCATAAACACATTAATCCGAACGAGTTCATGCGTGTTTGAATAGCACGAATTAGGCTTTCTCCATATACACAGCCTTGATTGCAGTTCTGGATGAATTGGATAATTTCTGATATTATTTGCTAACTTGAGTAATTTCCTGTCGTAATTTTTGTAATTGATGTAGGATAAATTGCAGCTCTCCAGGCTGCTAAACGTAATTACTCCCTGGCGCTATTGACTAACAGAGATTTGTATGTGAGAACATACTCATTAATATGCATGAAGCTGTCTATATTCTAAACCTTTCACCCTGATTATATCTATCCTTGGTATACAAACTAACAGATTGATACCCCACTGATGTTCATATTTTGGTTATCCCTTTACGGGCAAATAGGGCCAGCCAGATGGGACAGTGTTTGATGAAAAATCAAACAAATTGGTTATCTAATAATTATACATGTAGGAACGAACAGCATGTTTGTTCAAACTATGTCTGTTAATTAAATAAATTCTTGTTAAATAAACATAGGGTGTTTTAGCGCTAAAAACTCATTATTTTGTTTGGTAACTGCAAGTTTATTATTATGGTCAAATATACAGTGAAAAATTAACTTTCTTTTTATCTGGTTTAAACGCTATATCTTTTACATAAATATTTTATTCTGCAAATACTTTCTTTAAAAGTTTTATTAACTAAGAATGGGATAGTACACAAACAGTTTTAATGGAATAATACAAATAGGCAAATGGATTTTCAACGAAAACAGAGTTTTAACCATCATTATTAGCATTGAAATAAATTTGTATTCAATGACCAGGCTGATTTGGATAGTTTCTTAATTCTTAAAACAAATAATTTGCAGAATTAAAAACAAAATTGTTTAATCTTTATAAAGGGTTGTTCTTTTAAATTCAAAGACACGCTTTAAGAAGAAGGCATGTTTTTGCAATAATTACATTAACTAATTAATTAAATTTTACCATATTTTCTGATAATGTTTACAAATTGATTCTAGACAAGTGGGATCTTAATTTAATTAAATCTTACAAAGGGTCATGCTATAACATTGTAAAAACTGTAGAGAGCAGACCTTAATTTTACTTGTCCAAATTAAAAGTAGTTATTTTTATCATGGGTAAACAGTTCCGTTGATAATGTTTATTTTTAATAAAGGGAATGTTTGGATGAAATTAAAATAAAGCACTGCCCCAAAAAATAAATTCAAAGTCAAAGAATCAGTCAACTCTTTTGAAGTTGCTTTCATGCAATGTGTAGACCACATTGTGTATATAAATAAACCGCTTTTCAGCAACATCGGACCACATTTTTTTTTTCTTTTAAAGAAAAATGTTCAGTGTTACATGACTGTTTGAAAACAGTTTGTGGTACAAATTCATTTAATAAAGTGTATTGTTGGTAAAATAATTAAGATTTTTTAAATGTAGACCACAATGTAGAAATCCAAAGCACAGCATTGATTGAGTCTCTTTTTTTAACAAACAATTGATATTGACTAAAAAGTTCATCCGTGTAAGGATGTGGGATGGTGCTTTGTTTGCTGAGGTTTTTACCTCCCTAAGTTAGAGAGCTCATGTGATGCCTTTTGATTTCAAATCAAATGTAAACAACGAGGATGCTTCCTTATTTTATGCCGTTTGATGAATTGATTTCATCCGCATATAATCCATGGACAGAACTGAGTAAAGTTTACATGAGAATTAGTTATTGATCTTGGTCCAGTTGGCTTTAAGCGATGAAAACAAAGCAAGCTGAGAAATGTGTAATAAATTCATCATTGAGATCAATATCCAGTTAGGTTTTAGATTCGTCATTAATCCTCCCAGCTTGATAACCCCAGGAGATAACCTCTCTAGTAGAGTTTATACTTTGATAGAACCCTTATTTACATTCACTGTCAATTTGTTAAAAATTAATCAAAAATAGAGCTGGATAAGATAAGGATGCAGGGAGATTTTAGAATGTTTACACTTCAACCTGTAATTTGTTTTATTTTCTTCAAGTTCTTTAAATTAGACTTCGTTTCTATATGTTGTTTAGGCTTCATGTCATGTGCAAAGCTCCATATTGATTTTGTTATTAAAGTCTGATTAATTTGGAATCTGATAGATTACCTTTTCATTTTTGTTTGTTCATTTTTTTATGGAAGATTTTTCTATTGAAATTTGTTCAGTACTTGATTAATATCAGCATTGTTAAAACAGGTAGACTAACGTGAGAGAAATTTTTAATATTACCTTTGTTTAAAGAATGAGTTTTGATTGATATTTAATTGAAGTTGATAATGCCAGAAGCTTAAAGCTGTATGTTGTTCATGTCTTTATCACAGCATTCTCATTGAAGGCTGTTCGGGTGACACTTTACAAGTTTTATGAGTCTTATTGAAGGACTGGGTAGCTTTTGTCTGGTAGTCAGTCTGTTACCATTATTGAGAGCACCAGTCAGAGTGAAATAGCAGCCCAAATCTAAAACTCTTCAATGTTTACGCTCCACTTAATTGTAGCCGCTCTCCATTTCCTTACACGCCTATAATTCTGAGTAGAAATGTGGATATAAAAAAAAAGTTAGGCCTGACTTTAATGAATTTGGTGTTTCCCTGGC
Organism: Mopalia vespertina; assembly: GCA_030265115.1. Lineage (NCBI taxonomy): Eukaryota > Metazoa > Mollusca > Polyplacophora > Chitonida > Mopaliidae > Mopalia > Mopalia vespertina. The sequence continues at coordinate 10,279 of JAQQZZ010071857.1, read as the reverse complement.
TATCTTACTGTTACAGAAGCGTTGGAAGTGATTTATAGTCAACTCATGCCATTCTCCACTAAATGGACTAAAAAGGCTGCTTCTCACTGAGAATTCATTACAGCATCAAAGCTGTAAATCTTACAGAAATGGAAATCAAAAAGGCTACATTATAGATTTTTTGTTGAGCAATGATTGAAAAATTGTGTATCATTGTGTATGATGCAAATAGCATGACTCAGCAGCTATTTGTCCCTTCAATGATAGGTGAGTCACCCAGGGGACCGAACTCAGGCGCCATGTCAACGTGCAGGCTGTTCACCTGTACACTTATGTGTTAGCTACAGTAGACTGAAACAGATGCTATTCGATTTCAATAAGCATAACTTTCAATTTATTTACTAACTGAAAGTCAATAACTGTCATTACTCCTAAAACAAGCAACTATATAACTCATTGTTTCAATCTCCACCTGTAACAAGTCCCATCCCATTAGCCATTCAGGAAGATTTTTGTGTCACCAACAAAATGCTGGCTTGATGAACATGTTTTCCATCAAACTGTTCATTGATAAACATTAAATTAACAAATTAAGTTTGATTTCTGAAATCCTTAGAAACTTTGAGGGCACACAGATGGCTCTTTGAGATTACCACATGCCCTGCTTCATGGCAAACTAACTGGCCTTTTATGGTTAGTGTTCCTTTATTCACAAAGAGCATGAAAATGAGGCTTAAAAAATGAATGGCTGCTCTAAAGTTCTGTTTGCTATGTATTGCATGCACCTAGGTAACACTGACCTTATTGAAATGAAAAGATACATATATGGTCATTTTACAAAGGGTTTTTTCACAAAACGAGTCCTAAATATGCTCTTGAAAGAGTTTGAAACATAATTGAATACGGGACCCAAGACGTGCTTAGTTGTTAATTTAGAAACTTCTTCTCAGTTAGCATTTATGAGTCAGACAATGGGTTGAGAATTCACATAATTTAAAATTTGTTCTCGATTGTGTGTCAGGGAATCATAAAAAGGATTCGACCTGGGTGGGTGATGAATTTGAACTGATGACACTATAGTTTAATATCCTAACTGGGAGTATAGTGGATAGATTTATTTCTTTGCAGACAGAGAACAAATGTTGAATCGACAGCCATCTGCACTTAGGTCATGACCCCACACACGCGTTACCCCATGGCTTTTGTAGCTAGATTGACAACAGCTCAATAGCACTGAACAGTTATTCAAGTTGATGAAAAAGGTCTTGTGTGACAATCCTGGTATGTAAACATAGACAGTATAGAGTGGATATTCAGAGTGTATTGGAGTAGGCCTACATCACAACGGCACACCTGTATATATGCAGACAGAACTAGGCTTGAGCTGCTATTATATTGTATATCATTCTGTATGCCCTGCTATTTATTACTGAAGATGACATAAATAAACGTGTTCAAATATTGAACTCACAAAATGTATGTAAAAGAGTCACTTTTATACTGTATTATCACAAAAAGCAAATCCATCAGTGGATCCACCTGTTTCTACTTATTAAATAGTTGCAAGTTTGGCACATTCTAGCCAAATATAAATTTTACCATGTCATGGCTTTAAGTGCAAGTCCTGTTAGGAATCAATAAGCAGTTTAACACATCTGATACTTTGCACTTCCCATTATTAAAGGCTGGAGTCTGTGAGCTTTCTGTTGCCCCGATGTTCTCAGATCTACTGGGCAGCACAAAGCCGATTGGTTGTGACATCTTTGTTTTATACCATGTGATTGCTGTGTCCTGTCATATCTTTGACTTAAGACAGTATTATTGAAGTCTATTTATTTTTTAGTATAGCTATGGAGGAACATTAATTTTCAAACAGAGCATTCGTATCTTACACTTCACATTAATGGTTGTTTTGCTGTTAGCATTTTGGAAGTACACCACTGTCATATAAGTGAAATACCCTTGAGCACAGCATAAAACTCCAATAAATCAATCAATCAATATTTGATTGTTGCTTGTATTAGCTCAGGTGATTTTACTTCTCGAAGTTCTCCTACTGGGCTGGAATGGAGCCATATAAAGGTGACAATGAAAAAACCGTACCTTGTTTTTCTACCTAAACTTATTATTTTTATTGCATATTTTCAAAGACAAACATCTGTATTGCACTAACATTCAAGTAAGTAAGTAGGATGTTAAACCTCAATCAGTCAAAAAAGTCGATAGTGTTATCCCAAAATAACGAAAATACTGTTCATCTTCACTTTCTAAAAGACATAAAAATTATTCAGTGTAAGCACTTTGTCTGGAATAATTAAACCGATTTGCTTCAGTAGTATACACAATGCTTCGCTTGTTATGGGTGATCTTTTTCTCAACTCCCAACAATATTTATGGTTTTCAAACTTTACTGTAGTTGGGCAATATTCATCATTTATTCTCTGATTGTGAACTGGGGTCGTTTGCTCGAATTTTAAAAAAAATTTAATCCACTATTAGATGATGTCTCATCATGATGATGTGCTATGTGTAATCTCAAACAAGTGATTTAATCTGGTGCTAGCGCCTAATCATCAATTGAATCTGGACCCTGATCAATATCAGACTATAGCCACAAATAATAATATGTTTAAATGGTCCATAGTCTATAAACTAAGCAAGTACTGTTATAAGACTTGAAGGTTGACCCCCAACCCCCTCCCTCGTAGAAAAAGCAAGAAAAAAGTTTATACACTTCTTAATATTACATACTGGTATTAGAACTACTACTTTTAGCCTGGAACCCTGGATGACCCATGCTAATTAATTTTCTTTAAAATAGGCACTTAGTTTAAAGCCTGGATAGATACAGGCTGTTAGAGTGCTTAATACACAGTTAAAAATGTAAAACTGCATTTTCTAACAAAAAAAAAACTTAACATGGAGGTCTGTATGTCATGGCAGAGTTTATAGATGAAAAAATAATTACAAAATCCGAAGTACGGTGAAGTTTAGTATTGAGCAATATTACGACTTTTTGGGTGGGCTCAGAATTTCGTCTAGTTTATTCCATCCAGCTTAATGTAATTGTCACCCCACGGATGTTGAAGGAGACAGCAGTAATGCTCTGTGCTTATTCTCAAGGGACGTCTAATAGGCTGTGACAGGCAGGCGAAAAACTGTTTAGACTTCAATGAGCAGTTTAATGGTCTCTGTGGTTGTCGTAACTAGTTTTGCTGGTAAATTAAAAGTGGCCAACAAATCTTGTATATTTGCCATTTTGAGCTCATGCAACAAGTTTAGTAGATATTGCTGCCTTAGTTTTCTTCTGAAAAGAAGATCAACTATGTAATGTTTAAACTCCTGAGAGATTATTTTCGGTTACTTTGTCGTGTAAGATACGACGTCAATCTTAGTGCCAAATTTAGGGTTAGTTTTACGGTTACATGTAGGTTTAGTATTAACCCTTACCCAAAACTAAGAATCCACATTATGTCTTACATGACTGATATGCCCAATTTTCCAAATAAATCAAACTCTTAGAAGCAGTTTCCAATTTTCATTCCCAATCAGCTAACCAACATACATCTTTGGTGAACGTAACAACGATAGAACAAATAGCTATCATGTGTGTAGCACAAACAAAAACTAACGTAAAGGCTAAAATATATACCCAACCGCATCGGAGTATCGTTAGTACCAATAAAACGAAACATATTATTCATTGAGCGAGACAAGATTGTTTGTGATTATATTAAACACAGTTGGGACAATGCTGAATTCAATTACTTATAAATAAGAGTTGCTTATTAGACCAAAACAAATATGTTTAAAGCCAAGAAGAATAATAATTCAAAATGTTAATTAAAACTAATGATGAATTGTCATATTTTACAAGAAGTCTGCATTTTTTCTCAGCATTTGCCTTGTTTTCTCCATTTTAGGAAACAGCATTGTGACTGATTTAAACTTTTCAAAAAAAAAAAAAAAATTAAAGCAGGCCTGTGCAAAAGCCTTTTTATTTGTGGAATGTGTTCGTGGTATATTCTATATAATTATTTCTTATTCTATTTAATTGAGTTGATAATTGCTTTTTTGATGAATAGGAAATTGTGTTTGACACTTTGATTTGTATACAATTGGCATTTACATTGTGACATGTGTGGGGGAGGGTTTAAAAGGAACATATCCTGTAATAATACTTGTATATGTGTGCCATTAGTCATTGACATTAGGTATTGAAAAAAATGTGAAAAAAACCCATCAAAATGTTAAAGTTTATGTAGCTCATTCTGGGTTTAAGTAATGCGGGGTATAATGATTTAAATAGTTATGTAATTGGTTACCATTACTTTGACATACACTGCCTCTGGCTTTACAATAATTGTTGTGACTGTTTCGTTAAACTTAACTGCTTTTATTATGAATGTTATCACTGGTTCAAAGATATCTTATTTTCGGACTGATATTGATATAAACAAGATATATCAGGGCAAATTCTTCCAAAGAAAGAGTAGTTTGGCGCTCAGCATAAAAGATTTATCCGGGTGCCAGGATAGGGTGACTTGGTCACTTATCACCAGTAAACCAGCAAGGCAGCAATTATACAGGATCCTGACATAAACAACAGCTACTAATTCTCTCAGAATCATGATAAATATAGTAAGTCTTGGGTTAAGAAGACTCTTTTAGAGTTTTTATAGGCTCGTAATATACTTAGACAACAGTGCTTCTGGGTATTGCAGGCATTTCAACTATATCTCTTTTAATATGACTCTGCCATGCTTGAGTTCAGAGAAAAATGAAGAGAAAACATTATATCCAGCCATAGATCTTGGAAACCCCCTGTGAGCTTTCCTCCTATACATTGGAGGCGCGAGTGTTAAGTCCCTTTAAGGAAATGCAGTCTATGGTCTAGGAAGCTGATGGTCTAGGAAAGCGAATAACTGACACTGTTCCAGACTGTAACCTGGGATAAAGTTTATACTGAAACCACTAGATCATGAAACAGCACCTCTATGTGGTTATAATAGTTTTTTTTAATAAAATGAAAAAAAAGATAAGTTCAAATTGTCTGTTATTCTGGCTGGTAGACTGAGATAATTAGTGTAGTATTCTATAATGAAGATGGACTTGCTGTTTCTGTTGGCTCTACAGACCATCGCCTGTACAATGTGTAATGAACTGTATTGATTAAATCTGGAAAACTGATAGAATAGCAGCTCTTCATCCTGCCTGTGTTATTTTAGGCTCCGTTGACTCCCTACGCCTCACGAGACCAACATGTTACGTGCCAATTCCGGCCACCGACAGTCGTGGATGGGGCAACAGTGCAAACACTCTTAGGAGATGAACCTTTGATATTTTTACACCAGAATCAGATGGCATAACATTAGAACAGTTAGAATTGAAACCATTAGCAGGTGCTGTTTTGACATAGTAATTAAAAAGCATGGTTTTATCATCTATTTTATTATTTATAAATTAGTGTTATGCAGCCATCAAGGTTATCATTTTTAATCCTGCATCACAGCAAAGGTATCATGTATACATAAAATAATAATTTAAAAACTATTGAAGTGTGGTTTTAAAGATTTTTATCATGGTACACATGTGTAAAAACTTGAATCTGGTAAATTCGTTAGTTTTTGTAGTACTTTTCAGTGTTTAATTGTAACTGTTAGAAACAGTTATTGTGAAAAAAGTGTCTGCTTAGACGTATGCTGTTAATTTTACTGTTGATTAAACACAAACAATGGACCATTATTGATATCATATTATCATGTCAGACATATATCATTTTGCGTAAATATTTAATGACTACTGTTATCAACAATTATTGCATTTAATATACAGTATCCCTGAAAGCTACATAATAAATTATTGTTTGTGCAGTTTGCTATCCCCTGTCACCATGTATGTACACTGCATGTGCCTTTGGGATAATTATTCCTAATTTAGTATTCCTATTGCATGTACTTGTGAATTGTAGCATATTCACTAGCAGAAAGCTGGAACAAATTTGATAAATGACGCCGCATATATTTATTGGGTTAGCATGCAGATATAGGGGCCAATTGGTTTGAGAATATTTATCACAACTGATAAATACCAAAAGCAGACAATGGAAAATGACAAATGTGCCAAAATACTATTTCAAATAACAAATAGTGACATTCAGATAAAGTTAAAGAAAAACAAGCATTTTAATAAACTTTGAATGTAACATACATTTGCATGCAGAACATTGATTAATTGACAAGCTTTGGGAAGTTTTGAGTATATTTTAGTAAAAAAACAAATCTTTTGTGTTTTTATGGAATACTATATTGGAGCTTATTTTTATACCTTTTATGGTTGTGTCAGTTGGAATACACCACCCTGATATAAGTGAAATACTCTTGAGTACTGTGTAAAACACCTATCATTATTTCAATTTTTTCAACTTTTCCCATGATAAACTCTCCAGTTGAAAATGTTTCTTACGGTAATCAAAAAATTCATGCTGATGCCTCAGAAATAATGAATTCATTTGTGGCTTCACTATTCCCAAATCTAAGCTTTCAACACCAATGACTTACAAGCCTACAAGATTGAGTTTTGTACGTAGTAAGGTTTGTTTTTAATTATTTGAGATTTTGACAAGGTTAGACAGCAGAAGATATAGGGGGGCTGACTGTCTTACCACTGTCAACTCCACCTGTTCTCAACTTGTCTACACCGATTTGTAACACATTTTACTGTTTATTTCGGTGTTAGCTGATGAACCAGGCCAGGGCACCATATTTGACATACTGGACAAAATCTTGATAATACATGATGTCAGATTTTGATGGTTATCTATCCCACTAAATCATAGGCGCGCCGGAAACCCTGTTATGCTACTAAATTACCATGGACCAGATTCCTCAAATTTGTTTCTAATTTAGGCAACTAATCGCTGTGCCATACTGGAGCAGTGGCCTAGTTCTGGTACCTACATCATGGAAAACTAATTGCAAAAATAGCAGTTAAGCTATTCAGTTGGATTGGTTTTGATATTGATATCCATCTTCAATTGATGATGGATTTTTCTACGTTTGATTATTTTTCAAGATTACTTATTTTGTGAGTGGTGTATGTCCTCTAATGGCTATAACAGATAGCTTTTCTGTTTGTCAAATCTAATAACTGACCAGTGTTCTGAATGCCATAGATTCTAATCAGTTGTCCGCCACATGTTTTGACTAATTTGCTGTCAAAGTCCTATCCTAAACTGGATATCCACATTATCCAGCTCTTCAGCGAGGGTAGATTAGTGTTCATGCCAGTTCCTGAAACTAACCAAAGACTGAATGTCTCTCATGTAGCTAGTCATTCTTTATGGTAAACGATACAAGTTCTTTGATCAGAGATTAAAGGAAGACTTGAATCAGATTAAGGTTTTATGTATATATTATAACAAAAAAAAGTCATCTTCAGATTTAATAAGAATGAATACACAAATGTTAGATTGGACAGCAGAAGATGGACTGTTTTTATTTTAAAAATTATTATTATTTTTTTGTGATTCACAATAATATCTCCTCTTTTTATGTATCTGAGAAATATAACTGAACAGCCACATCGTCTATATTCTAAAATATATAGTTGTCTAGGTTCTGTTAGGGATCTAGTTGATTGCTTTATATTATGAAGACCCTTTGGGCTTAATGTATCAGTCTGAGTCCTAACTCGTTTGTAGGTTTTTCAAACAGGATTATTCAGATGGATTAAGGTATTGGTTTTTTCTTTGATTTTTTCCACCTGAAGCCTGTCTGATAAGGGACTTTGATGTAACATTACAAACTCCAATATATTCTCAATGGATTTAGATCTTTGATCATGTTAACGGTATGTTTTCTCTCAAGTTCAGACATGGTGTGTTTTCTCAGGAATGGGGGAACATTAATTTTCCAACAGAGAAAAACTATTTATATTTTATGGTTTATATGTTAGTGTGGCTATATTATTGGGGTACATTCTCGTCCTATAAGATGGGCATTTGGAGGGAGTATCGTTTTGCCCTGGTGCTCTGAGAGCTTTGGGGCAACCCTGCTAGTAAGTGATCTACTTGTATTGTGTCTTATGATTATTCTGTCTCATCATTGTTTTTGCCAGTGATGTCAACATCGGTTCCTTTCACCCATTGGGTTGGCTAGCATGTCATCGTATGAGTGAAATATAAGCCTATTACAGCAAATTATCTATCACTTTCTGAGTGAAGCAAATATTGATTTATTCTGAGTGAAGTCATAATAGATATTTTAACAAATTAATCCCATTGGCACATGGATGTCAATTAATTAAAACCGATATATCATCTTGTGCTTTAGATAATCTCATAAAGACTAGTTTGGTAATAGATCTTAATCTTGAGTTGTTATGGTTAATCTACAGACATCTCGAGAGAAGGTAATGACTATGTAGACCATATAGAAAACATGTGATAAATATGTAGCAACAAGATGTTTGGCATAAGTTTAGAATAATCCAACCACAAACGCGGTTTCCTCTCAGTTTTCCATCACAATTAAGCAAAGAACAATGAAATAGATAATCTGTCAAACAAACTAACAAATATATTCTTTGATTCTATAGATCTAATCTTTTAATAAGAATCCATGAAAAAAAAAATGGTATAAAGTTTATCAGTGCAAACCCTGTGATGAATTATTAATTGTTTTTATTTTATCATGCATGACGCATCATTGATAGACTTACGTTTACAGGTAACTTAATGAAGTATGGTTAGTCATCCAGTGGCAGGGTGAATCATGCTCTTAGTAATCACTAGGTGTAGCTTAACGATTAAAAAAAATCAATAACACACCTGGCCAGCAAATTGACAGGTATAAATTCATCAGTGTCGATTTGAGTCGAGATTCCAGAAAACTGACGACAAAATAAATACAGTGCCAGCTTAAAAAGTGCCTTAGCCATTGACATGTGTATTATGCAATTACTGTAATCGGATATTTTAAGCGTTATCGGATATTGTGCATATTCCGTTTGCAACTGAAGCCAATATTTAGCCTTCTATTCCAGATTCAGCCTGGATGCACTGCAGCTGCTGTTTGTCAATGTTATGTGTTTGGCTAAATTGTACAGCCCAAGTCCTTCAATAGGAAGTGCAGTTAGTCCCATTGATTTAACCTTTCCTGCACTCACAAGTTATCAGTGTTTTTGTGTAATGGTGGGACCATTTTGTTTGAACTTTTGCTCCAAATACAATTTATGAAGTAACATATTTGGTAATAGCAACCTGTCAAGCTCACGTCAATACCATTTCAATAAAAGCATTTCCATGTAGTTTTCTGGAGCCAGAGTTCGAGTGCCATTTTGTGTATGGCTAGCTTTGTTTATAATAACTGTATACACTCTTTGATCAGATTTGCATTCATTGGCTACATTGAACTGGTTCACCTAATTAGTGTAGTTATATAACAGTCTTTCATAATTGATAAACTTCACAAGATTTAACAAGCAGAATCCATAACGGACAATAAGCTTAATTTAAGAACACACTTTGAGTGTACAAGTCAATAGGTGAGGTTTCTATCCCCTAGGCATTTATACTGTATACACTATAGGCAAAGTTAATTAAACTCAAAGTCTGATTATTACAGTATGGTTATGAATGTTACTATTGAAGTTTGACATAATGTATGAACTATGGTACAATTGATAATCTAACATGTAAACAAATATTTTTTTAGTTTCTATTTCTAAAGGGCAAGTCTCCATTCTTAACTATGCAAGAAAAAGCAAAAGCATATGAAAACTCACTTGTAATTTGATATATGGTAAATGTAATTATACACGAAATCTCATTTAATTGTAAAAACAATATCATAGAACTATCCATTACATAGTACATGCACACAAGAACAAACTGTGGAGATAAAGACTTATCTTTGTACCAGTAGTTGCACTTCTAGTTTACTTTTCAACATTTGCAGTGGAGCTAATTGGGCAATTTAGCATTTTATTTAAGAATTAAGACTACCACCAGAGCAATGGAATGCAGTGAGTTCTTTGGTTCTCTATAACATGTAATGAGGTTTAACTGTCTTTATCCGAATGGTTGAACTGTGCAAACTTTTTGGATTTATGTGTATTATCAGTATGAGAGGATCTTTGACAAGTCTGTATTTCTGAAGCGGGTGGTTGGAGGGAGCTTCATGTTGCCCTGGTGTTCTCAGAGCTAAAGGGGAACAGGAAGTCGATCTGTTTTGTGGTGTCTGTATTGCATCCTGTTATTGTCCTGTATTTGTCCCGTCTTGTCTTTGTTTGTTGCCAG
>JAQQZZ010071846.1:0-21521 GCA_030265115.1 Mopalia vespertina | reverse complement strand
CCACAGTTAGTGTATTGTTTTTTTTATACGATACACACGGAGTTGATGGCTTGCTCAGTTGCCCTTGTCGTCGTTTCAGTAATCAAAAAGAACATGTACTAAATGGATAGACATACTATGATATCAAAATATTATATCAAAATAATATATATATAATAATCTTTACAATCATTTTCTATTTTAGCTGAGAGTTTTCCCATACACTAGGTTTCATTCACTTATCCTCTTTTTTCTTGCACAAATCCATCGATTTCCCGATCTCTCAACATATCGATGACCCCACGAATGTAAATAGAAAAGTTAATTCCCTTAGTTATGGTGTTTGCTTTGATGTAACGTGTATACGATCATTCATAATTATAAAATATTGACTAAGTGAGTTCAGCACGACTACGTTAATTTAAGAATGTATATATTTAAGACATACTGTCCCCCTAAATCTGGTATATCATCAAACTTACCACAGTTTGAGGTGCAAGAATGTATATTTTGGCCGTGGGCGTTATCTATCCTATCACCGATAGAAATAACACCGTTATCTGTTTTATACAAATTTAGTGTCACATTTAGAGTGGAACATTTTCTCAACCTCATATGATTGATTTCCGCCAAGACTATTCACTAAAATTAAAGCACATAAACAGAATGACTGCTATCCTTTGTATAGGAACTACCTGCTTCGATTCAACTTCCTCAAGGTAAATGATTTATGGCATCGTGCCAATAATCTTACCATGCACGCCGTTTCAAGGCAATGTGATATAATCGGTATATTTATATCCTGGTTCAACCAAGTGCTATTCGGTATTTAATAGCCAGATCTGTTTGCCATATGCCCTATTTATGATCCACTAGGGACACTTCAATAAACTTTTCTACCGGTCTGTCTGTTGACATATTTCAACAACAACCTAACAACACAAAAAACTATCACTACTGCTAGTCACTTTCTTGTAGTCCAAATTAACATATGTTATGTTTGCTATAATCCAGACCAGACTTGACTGGTCAATCGTAAACTATGATTGACGACACTAGCTTAAATGTAGACATACCCAGGCAACCCTCACATTATCTTTTTTTTGTACATGTTTCAACAGCTATAAACAGTTGAGAAGCTCTTGTTATTTTATTAAGGTATATATAGTGATCTCACAGTTACATAACATGAGTAAGGCTATGCTGATTCTGATTGAGTATACACATTGACATCAGATGAATGGAAATTGGGAACACTTCAACATAAACAAAGTTAAATCAATACCTTATTTACTTCACTCTGAACTGTAAAATGTGGTCTTTAATCGCGTTTTTGTGCTTTATGCTCTGTCTGGCATAAAATCGGGGACTGTCCTGCAGGAGTTTTCAGCTAAACCCGAATATTCCACTGTAAGTATATTGTATTTATCATGCGGAGTTAATAACTTTCTCAGTTGTCCTCTTCGTTTCATTTGTCTACACATAATCAAACAGAACATGTCACAAATACATGAAATAATATCATATCAATGTCATATAATATCATATTCTGATATTAGCTTGCCACAATTGTTCTATCATTTTAAAGTTTAGACTTGTAATGTGGTTGTAAAAATACCGGTGCCCACACAATGGCCCATTATTGACCAAAACTGGTTCCAGCCTGGTCCAATTATATTGATGTTTGTCTCACCAACCTGATACATTTTGTCCTTTTCTAACACCACGATGCACCAACACATGGTATTGTGATTTCAGGAGGTCACAATAGATTGAAGGTGTATCAATTCATTATAGTGTGACACTAGGCGGCCTCATTTCCTCATCCTGAACCAGGCTGCCCCGATTAATTTAGTTGCAACATTGTACCAGACTGACCAATCCTCTTCCATTGTAACACCAGGCGGTTCCACTTCCAATCAGGTGAGATCAGACTGTTCCAGCTCCTTGCAGCTGCATCAATTCATCCCAGTATCATACTATCCTACCTCTACATTTCACGTTGTGATACATGGCTACATCAGTTCATTCCATTGTGATACCATGCTGTCCCAATTTATTCCACATCGATACCAATTCCTCATGTTGTACCAGGCAGCCACAATTCAATTTTTGTCACCTTTTTCCATCCCAGTTAGACTTCCTGAAATCCTTCAATTGCACTATCCAGACAAAATTCCAAACACTGTGACACCAGGCTGTACCATATATTTCCTTTGTGAAATGTTGGGGTACATTTTTACACCAGACAGCCAGTTTTCATCTGCTTGTAGAAACATATGTGGCCCAGTCCCTCTGCCGTTTGATGTCATCGCAGTACTGTTGAAAATTATACATTCTCGAAGTAAACTTTTATCTGTTTCTCTCCAGCGGACTGATTTTCTTACAAATAATGTCAACTGACGGAAAATTTTCTGCAACAGGGAGATCCATAATGTCCGTGATAGAATTACATTTCCTTTAAAATACGTGAATTATAATATACAATTATTCCGTATATTTGTCAGGCTTTGAATATGTTTAAATCAGGTTCTGTATTCATCTGGTATTGTCATTGCAAAAAGACAACTATTTACCGTTCTCTCAACACATCGATGACTCTTCAAAGGTAAATAAAACAGTTACTTCTCTTAGTTACGAAACTTGCTCTGATGTAACGTGTATACGACCATTCATAGTCATAAAATGTTGACAAAGCCAGTTCATCATGCCTATGTTAATTTACGTTTGTATATATTTACGATATAATGTTACCCCAACCGTGTATATAATCAATAATACAATTTTATCCCTATGTGAGGTGGGAGCGTTAATATTTTTGGGCGTGGGCTTTATCTGTTCTTTCGCCAATATATATAACACAGTTATTATTTCTATACAACAACAGAAAAGCTAATAAAATGTTATCTATGACATCGTATGAACATATTCATCGGTATATATATTTGAACTAAAAACACAAATCAATTTATGCTGAAAATACATCTTAACTGTACCACATTTATAATAAACTGTTTTATCACCCCATAAGATTGACCTCGGCCATTGCTATTCTCCAAAAGTATAACATGTGTATGAACGTAATGATTAGTCTCCTTGGAATAACGAACTGCCAACTATGGTTCAACTTCACAATGGTAATTTTTAAGAGAACAGATGGCATTGTGCCAGTAGTCTTGCTAGTACCATCTGACATTCTGATTCAATCAAGACAAATGATGTTTTCAATATTAAATAGACAGATCTGTACGCTAGTATCATCAGTGGAAGAGCTTGAAGGTCAAATAAGGGTACGCCAGGTAGAATTAAAATAGTTAGGAATGGAATGAAAAGGGCGTAGGCAAAACTTGCAGCCCACCCGAGGGGAAGAAAAGATACAAAATGCATGCTCTCCCTTCTTTGTTAATACCGACAGAGTATTTTATATCATATCTATACACTTACATTCTGATTCAATCAATACAAATGAAGCGTTCAGCCTTATTTGTAAGTCCCTTTATAGGCCAGATTTTAATATATTCCACTAACACTTCAATATTCTTTTCAATCGGTCTATCTACACACATATTTTAAAACATAACGACGCGACAAACTATCACTTCCTGTTATTCATTATACCGGAGTCTACATAAATATTAAATTAGCTTTCACTCAGCTTAGATTTGATTGTTAAATCCTAAAATATTCTCGACGACACAGACGACGCAGATACTACAAGTGTCATCAGCTATAATCAGTTGAGAAGCTCTTGTTATATTCTCAAGATATAAATAAAGATATTATAATTATATGAAAGGAGTAGACCTATGCTGATTTTGATCAGCTATATACATCGACGTCATATCAAAGTTATATCACTGCCATAATAACGTCAAGATGAACTGTAAAATGTTGCTGCCAATGACGTTGTTTGTAATGTGTGTTTTGTCTGGTTTAGCGGGGACAGTGCTAGAGGAGCTCCCGGCTAAACCCGAATACTCCACAGTTAGTGAATTGTTTTTTTATACGATACACACGGAGTTGATGTGATGGCTTGCTCAGTTGCCCTTCTCGTCGTTTCAATAATCAAAAAGAACATATACTAAATGAATAGACATACTATTATATCAAAATATAATATCATATTCTGATTTCAGTTTGACACAGGTATTCTATTATTTTAAATAATATACTAGCTCTACAGCAATCAAATTCCATAGATTAATATTAGCAAGCAGAGAGCATGCCCAAATTAAACAACTCCCAACACAACATTTTCCTTTCTCTTTTGAAAGTCAACAAGCATTCAAAAAATAGTTTAAATGTAGTTACATATTTAAAGCATACACGTGGATATTAAACAATACCATTGACACTTTAAGAAACACAGCATAGCATCAACCCAGTTAAAGTACGTATAATATAAGCTATTACGGTATGGAATATAAGTAAACAACTGTACACATTGTTAATACAGAATACTCTCAAGCGTTAACGGTCTTACATAACCATTTAACCATCTAGGAGGTCTTCTCTTTCTTAGGGAAAGGTTATTTCTTTGTAGCAAAGGATTTACATTTTGTACATTAAAATCTAACAAAGGAGCGGTTTGATGTGATTGAACACCTTGCTCAGATTCATCCAATTTTACTAACTGATAGAAATTCCAAATTTTATATTTTGATGAATAATTAAAAAAAAATATGTTACCGCGCAACTCAGCAAATGTCTCGTCAACGTTATTTAACCGGGTTTATTTCTACTATTATAGCTTCGCGGACTTTCCGTAAATCGACACACACCCACATATGGAGTTATTTTAAACGGAACCACGAGCGTAGAAATCCCTATCGGAAAGTTCAACCTTCTCAATAACGTCTTGTTCAAAAAAGCCTTCAATCTTGTATCAACATTATCTTGCTCTGTCAATGGTAAGTGTGAAAACTGTTGTTACTCGGTTAAAGTTTTAGTAACCAGGCACTTTATACATAACCATGACAGAGCTTTTGAAGTTCTTGCTCAATTTTATGTTTGTCAGTAGAGCCTGGTTATTTAGTTTGAGGGAGGTAACTCGGTACAGGTGCAGTTTGAGGCGAAATACCTGTAAATATTGGAAAGGTGTATGTGGACTATGCATTGTACGTAACACTTAAATTAGGATTCATTTTAATATTTTTTAGCATAACAAGTAAGTTTTTTCCATATTTGAAAATACCTAGACCCTGAATTTAACCTTTATCAAGTTAAATAGAACCGTTATCAACATACCAAGTAGTACGTACATCATTACTTTTGAAACAAACCATAACATCAGAAGATTACATAGACACAACAAAACTGATTGGCTTCGTCTCGCCCTTTAGTCGTGAAAACATCAAAGGTACAACACGAAGTTACCTCTCAACCGCCTGCCTTCAACGACGGAAGAATCACCTAAACCACGGCATGGCGCCAACATTTGACTTCAAATAATGCTCACATACCATTTTTGTTCTTTTACAATAGATTCGAGGAAAGGGGAATAGCGTTATATTTAAATATGGCTTAAGCTACGAAGGTATTTTGGGGGTCTGTTTTGTTATGAGGTCCGACCCTGCGTTCATGTCTTTTCGATTTGCAATATGCTGAGTATCATAGACCTTTTTATATTTCGCTTTTGGTCCTTTCCATATAACTCCATAGTGTAACGTCTTCGTCACTAGGCAACTCGACACGACCCACTGCATTTGGATAAGGACGGTACTTGGAACTGTCATAATACTTTACTTTTCTGTTAGCTAGTAGAATAATCTTTACAATCATTTTCTATTTTAACTGAAAGTTTTTCCATACACTAGGTCTAAATATCAATTCCGTTTGCTACCCTCTCTCCAAATTATCATGATAACACTGCTCCCTCCCAGCCGGCCGTTAGTATGATATAGAAGACCAACCTATCAAGTTATCCAGAAATTAACCACAGCGCTAATGGACTGGGCTATTGAGGCTTACGACAGACAGCGGATTTCGATACATGCAACTGCTGCTGATTATATGCAGTTGTTATTGACTACACATGTTCAGGTGGTAGTGCTGTTCACATTCAAACTAACATGACATTTCGATTATTTAAAATGGACAAGCACGAATGTCGTGACTGAGAACTGACTTCTGGCAATATCCATGGTTCAGGTCATATCGTGCCATATGATAACATGTTTAATATGGTTGTACTAGATGGCGTAGGAAGAGACAAACAGTGTTACCTATCCAATAGTTTGTCAGACAGTTTGCTTGTAAGTGTATCCAATTAACTCCCATGTAAATCCTACAGATTCACCTACGTTTTTTTATATCACAATGTAATATCACACGACAACACTTCTATCCTTACATGTCATGAGTGTCTTTTTAAAATGGTACTTAGTCTCTTCGACGTGATATCCTTTATCGATATTCCCTAAACGTTACGAGTGATCATTCGAAGGTCAGTGATGGGAATAATAGAGATAGAGGAAGCCCGAGGAAGTGAGCCGGCCACAATTTATATTTTGGGCCACGCATGGCAGGCACAATTGGCACTAATTTGTTTTAACAATTGTTCCAAATTAAGTACACAAAAATAGCTAGTGTAATTAGGAGATCAACATTAATTTAAACGTGAGACATTATGGTGTCGTTAATCAGAAAACAAACAGACGACATAACCCCACTCAATGACTCCATTCACTATGATTACTCCCCACAGTGTGTTCCTAATGTAAAAGTAAAATCACTTACAAATAGGACTTAAGTATGCCTATAGTATGTCTGCAAAACACAAGTCGTTTTAAAATACATATATTCAAGAGAGTGTTGAACCGCTCGTTTAAAATCACTACACTTTTAAAACCTAAGAGTTAAATAAGGCTCGTAAAGTTCTATTTTAACACTTTGTTGCGGTTGTAGCACTTAGAGTGTAGAAATTATGACAACTAAGGGTTTTATGTTAGCACTGTTCAAGAGTTCTTCTAGCATTGACAGAAGTGTTAATATTATTATCCTACGCAATGGTGATATAATTATAGTTAAAAAAGTCTTACACAAAAATACATCACTTGGATCACATTTAAAGTGATGTGATACTTGACGACGGAACCCAAGACACTAGTATATATGCACAGCCGGAATAAAATTGGGACAACATAATTCTGTTCAGTGAAAAGGGAAATCAAAGCTTGAACCATATTTTTGTGGATACAGGTGTGCATTCATGAACATATGAAGGAAATCAAAATATCATAAACATTTTACACATAGTATTGTGTTCAAAATGTCAAATATAAACTGTTCATAAAGAAATCATTGTGATACAACAATATATGAACTAGTACATTTAAAAAATACACAAAGTATTTACAGAACAAGACATCGCATTACAAGGTGTACTGCTTCTCTTATCATTCTGTCTACTACAATCACATATGTGCATATACTACTGCTTCCAATAATACACACTTTAATTCTGACTCCATATATTTAGAAATATATAAAATTGATAACAATTACATATTAAGAACAATTAAATGATATTGTCCATGGGAGTTTGCCATGACCACAATATACTAGTATTTAATTTATCAATAACCCTGTTTCTGAATCATTTAATATGTATATTGATGTATTGGGGCCTCCGTGGCGGAGTGGTCTAGGGTGTACGTTCTAGAGAGTGTATGCTTCTGGCCCACATATCCCCCTCACATCTGAGGGCCGCGGGTTCGATTCCGCACAATTTACCGTATGTGGGTTGGTATGCCAGCAACCAGGGGAAGGTCGTGGGTTTTTCTGGGTAAAATTTACTACCCAGTTTTCCTTCCACAATAATGCTGGCCAATGATCTGTTATTGGCATGTAATCATATTCATCTAACGTCAGATAATAGAATAAATATCAATAAATAAATACACACACCAACTTTTGAAGCAAATCAACACGCTTTTATTATTTGTTTTAGAGACACTAAGAAGTTTGAGGGATAATAAACAAGAATTTGCAATCAAATATACTTTTTAAGAGGCATATAAAAGTTGGAAATACATATAAAATGGAAAGACTTGGTATGGATAACACCTTCTTAGGTTATTGGACACTACGTTTCTATCTCATTCCAGAGATCGTTTCAATTTAATTTGCTCAAAACAGGGACAAGTTCGATTCGTTTTACATAGTTTCTCTGGAGGCATATACATCGAATGCCTCATACATATATATATGGTAGACATACTTAGTTGGTGGGACAAGGAAAGTTACGACATTGTCCTTAAATACAAGACTTTGAAAAATAGTTTTGCTCACTTTTAAATTCAAAACGACTTGTAAAAACGAAATCTTACTAGCCCCTTTATTATAATAAAAGCTAAATAATTATATTCAAAGTTCTAAATCTGTGTAGGTTTTATTTATGTAAGATTCAAAGTTATATTGACTGCCCATGTCTGCTGTTCGTGACCAATCGGTCCATTAGGGTTATAAAATCAAGACCAACAAAGAACCGTTAGAACGTAAAGTTAAAACAGCTAATACTTGTGAGCACACATATCTTACAATAAAATAAGTTAAAATAAGTGTATAGTATGGAAGAAAAAAACATCTACAAACACAACTTTCTAAAGTTGTCTAAGAAAAGCGGATTTAGTTTGGCGTTTCTCGAAAGGTTGATTTGTTAAGATAGGCATCTGGGAGTGTACTAAAACTACAAGAAACTTTGTTTAGACCCTTATCAATGTATGGGTTAGCGGGACAAATACTGTAAATTATAGCTAATTTCTTGTAAACTTTTTATGCCAATAAATGTCAAAGTTAATGACTTTATGTCAAGTGCTTCGAAAATAAAATACTTTATTTTGTCATTGGGCTAATAATATTCGGCTCAATCGTTTTATTTACATGTTCTCGTCTTTTTGTTTCTGTCAAGATTTAATTGAAGCTGTCACTCTACGTCCCCAGCACGTCGACTGTTAGACCTAATATAATTTTGTTCTCAATATAATATTACTCGATGGCAAGCTGATTATATCAAAAAATGTCCTTGAACAAAAATATGAGAGTTATACTATCTGATTCTATGGAGGGCTGCGCTGCACCGTTTCACAATGCCTCAGGCGTTTGACAACTAAACACTATTAATGTAGCTCAAAAATAAACGGACTAGTCCGCTGTCGGAATGTATGTATATAGGCCCCTATACATGTGAACTATCCTCTAGATATCGTGGTTGATTATTACTCGCTTTCTTCTCGGGGTTTCACCACATGCTGGACAATCCATCGTCATGTAAGTGAAATACCCTTGAGTACGAGGTTAAACACCAATCAAACTGATCTGACTTTCTCAGTGGATAAGCCCATTAAGTACCTATACTCAAACGAAAAGAAAAGCCTTTGATACGAATTCTGCTTGACTCGGGAACATAGGGCTTGCCGCTTGGTGTAAATCATAAGTGTGCAGCTATATTTTCTATGGACTCGTTACATGTTTCAAATATATATTTTGAATAATCAGAATGGTATACTTCACTACTAACTGTACGACATATAGGATTCTTGAACAGAATAATGAAGGCGAGGAGTAAAGGTGAAACATGTATTTAATCAAATTTGTATACGTTTTAAAAAAAATTGATTTTCGGACCTGAGTAAACTTGTTTTAGACCTAAGTTACAACAGCAGTCTGATGTTAACTTCAATAGTGGAATATATCAAATTGAGTAAAAGTGATTTGCCTCGCGTTAAGCAATTACTGCAGCAATGCAAACTAGTATGTTCTTATCAATGCGTGTCCGGAATATTGTAGGCCTCCACTGCACTTCCTAGCATGTTTGTTACAAATGTGTATATGACATTTACAGCCAGGCCTGAGTATGTCTGGGTGACACGGTTTCTTACTTCTCCTTTTATTGGATATGATTAGATGAGACGGGTATTAAATTAAATCTATTCAGCATGAATGCAGTCCATCGTTATAAGATCAAAGGATTTATTAAGTTAGTGAAACCCTTAACGGTTTTCATGCTCTGGACATCAGATGTTCTATTTGACAATCTAAGGGTTCTTTGGAATGTACGATAGAATCCGCGTAAAATCAATAATGTTATAAAGGTCTACCACCTGATGCTTCCAGCCTTGTCTTCTATGTGTATGGTTATATATTAATGAAATAGAGAAACTATATTGTATATTGGCGATAATGATAGCTTATTGTCATCACGTGCTTTCCGAGTCTGACAAACGTGTTCACTCTATACTACAACCTAATTATATAGTCAGATAGCATTTGTTGTCTCTCTGCTACGAATTTCAGGAATTTAGCTTGGCGAAACGTTTTTGCGCCAAACGCATCTGATTTGCTCACGTACATGTAGATAAGAGTATAAATTTAAGCTATGCCTGCTATCGGGAGTATGTTGATTATATGAGTATAGAACACGTAAACTACCATACTTAATAACGAAAACAGGAGAGTGTTTTGAAGGACGGACTTTTTCTTATTATAGATTTCTAGGATGCATTTATTTTGGTCAGTAAATTATATTTGACGATGAAGAAACGATAAGCTCCATTATTAATGTTTTCTTTTGGATTTTATTGATTCGTCCTATCCACTACCCTGCATTCTTTTTTTGGTTTGCTAAATTTGCTGTGGTGTCATCATTTCAAGCTTTGCAGCATATGTTAAGTGGTGGCTAGAAATTTTGGTTCGTGGTATATGTTCTAAGACAAAGATTGTATTTATGATTTTTAAATTTTGTCAGCATAAAGTAATTATATACCCAGCTGACATGTTGACTACTTGTTTGCTATACATTAAGTACAGTTGCAGTTTGGTAGCTAACCAAAGATCAGCCAGGTCATGATGTAGTTTTTATTTGGATCATGTGCGTTATAATTTGTTTTTGTTACTTTGTTATAAACCTAACACGATCTATCATAATTGGTGATTTCGGTTATTAAACGTGTATGACAACTAGCAATCACTCAACATGTTCTAGATTATTTTCACAAATCTTCGCCATTAATTGGTGAAATTAAGTCGTCCATTTATCTGTTTAATAAGGATTTATTGGGAATTCTGATCATTACAGTCATCATATATTACTCTGAGAAATCCTTGATTAATTTTTCATCTGTGTTCATTCATCTAAAGACAAACTAAAACATGAACTATGGATCAGTCGATGGTAACTTTCAGCAACAAGAAACTGGCTACATCATGTATAGCATGAAGCACTGGTGACAAAGAACAAAATTTTGTTACCCTATCATTCAATACGATAAAATATATATTGTGTTTTATTATTATATCTTTAACCAACGAAGTTTGCTAACGCTGGTAGTGTGTGCATGCGAGTGTGTTTGTGTGGCGGGCGGGAGGGGGGGGACTAAGTGTGTGTGGGGGGAGGGGGAGCTATGTCCAATACAAATGAGCGTTTATATTACCTCAAAACCAGCTATAGGATAATGAGCTAAAGGGCAGCATAAAACCGATCTGTTTGTTATGCCTTTGTATAACGGCCTGTGATAGTCCTGTGTTTGTCCTGTCTTGTCTTTGTTTGTTGCGAGTGGTTTCGAGGGTAGATTCCGTCAACCATTGGGCTGGCACGCCGTCATCTGAGTGAAATATCCTTAAGTACGGCGTTAAACTCTAATCTATGAAACAAACAAATTTATAGGATAATGTGCTTTCAAAATGGGAAAACATCACCTATGGGTAGAGAATTTGAATTGAATCCTATCTGGTGTCTGTTCGCTAACTCGGCAGAATATAGGTCAATTGAGCCAAAGATTGACCAATATATTTGTTCCTCCTCATAAGTGAAAAAAACAAATCTTATATGCGCGAACTGCCAACATATTCTCCACACTTTATTTGTGTGCTAAATGGCCTTTTAAAAGACTGCCAATCTGCACGCGATGTATTTCTACCAAACGCTAGTGTTTTAACACGTGTGGTTAAGCAGTACTGTATTTCACGCAACATTTACCCATTATTATGGATAATAATGACGATATAACCAATTTTTTACCCGACAGTCTATAAGTCATCTCAATGACACATCAACCTATTCCCAGACAATAACGGACTACATAAGTGATAGACCTTAGACCACGTGACCCAACTGCATTGCAAAATTACCCCTTACTGTATTGATGCGGGAAACCACCGAACAAAGCACCGTTTTCTCCGAAGATGTTCCTCAACCGCACTTTGACGTGAAATGCCAATTATAACGACAGCCTGTCTATCGCTGGAGTAATAAACGACATAGTATAATGTAATTCTCTCCGCTTTTTCATCGATATATCTATTATTAAATTATCCATGCATGATGACCTTCAGAGAATACTGTGATGCCTGTCAAATACTCGATTAACCTTCGGTTCAGTTGATCGAATATAAAGGTTTTTTAACTTGAAGAAAAGGGTATGTAGCACAGCAGTGTAATAGTAATAGCGTTTCATATTTTAAGCATATATATAGTTGAAATAATGTTTGTGTCGTTTAGAAAGTGAATATGAACAGTATTCAAACACTTTTTGAGTTTGAACAGATTCTAGCTCAGAAAACGTTGCAAGTCGACACCCGTCCTGGAATCGAACCCACGAGATAGAATTGTCAGAAAGTGTTATCCCAAGAAAAACAAAAAGATATATAGAGTTGACACAGTGGGACAAAAATAAGCTAAATGGGTTTAACTATTGCATTACCACAATAGACGACGACTAGTTTCTTCTTGTTTAGAAAATGTACACAATTTACTTACAGTGAAATCTATATAGTTTGCGTTTACATTTGTTGTTAATTTATTTCTTAATTTTTGTACTGGAACCATTTAAACTTTATTTCTCTGTTCCCCGTGGGTAATCAAATAAGACTTGTCTGCCACCTTTTTGCAAAGATGATCCCACGAGCAGCCGCGCCATTTCTTAATGGATTAGTAATGTGACTTCTAAACTCATTTAATGTACCACGCTAACAGGCAGATAATCGTGAGGAAACTATGCTCTGGTACATGTATATAAATATCTTGGGCAAGGTCGCGCGGAAAGGAATTATGGCTTTGAACAGATCATATATTATGTGTATAGTTGACAAAGTGTTTTGTATGTTATTTTTTGCAGGTGTTTGTTTGGGGCTTATACTAGTAGCGATAAACCTCAATCAAACAGAAAACAACCAGACAATCTCTTCTAGTATATCAGGCAATCTTACGATTTATGGTCAGAAATCGTGTGATTATGTAACGAGATGTCAACCATAAACACTGCATGTTTGAGAATGAAACATCATGATTTGTGAGCTCGAGACATTTGATGTTGAGCGCAATGCAGCACTCTTTTTTGTATACAGAATATACTCGTGTTTGACAGAGTTTTATGAGGTAAACATTATGGAGATAGATACACATTGTTACACTATTAAAAAAATGACCTGTCTTTGGTTACAGGAAGACGCTTTCGTGCGACGATGTAGGCATCCGCTGTACTGAAGAACACGTGCACGTGGCCAAGAGGAAAACATCGGCAGATAACAAACTAAATGTAATATCCTACGTTCTAGGGTGCATGGCATCGACATGTAGCAAACATACAACACCATGTTTTGTGCTATGTCACGTGACATGGTATCGACCAACAAGAACAAAGTAGTTTGGCATAAGGTATACAAATGTTAGTTACTGACGTTTTCCGAAGGACGCGCAGTTCTTTTTGCGTGTACGCCTTGGGCTTCAAGAAAAGGAAACTTCCAAGTTTTATTTACTTCAAACAATTGAGAAATCATTTTGGGTCAAGTTGATCTTTGATTGCGTTAACGTTTTTCTCTTAATTTCAGATTGCTGTCAAAATTCATTAAGGTCAGAAATTCTTTATGAAGCTATCAAACACAAAAGAAGAAAGGCTATCGAAATCGATGCTTCGGATCTAATTAAAATATAGCCATGGTGTAGCAGATATGTTTTAATTTTGTTCTTGACAACCGATACTCGTTTTCTACTACAAGTTTTATTAAATTAGAAACGATCCTGAACTGAGAGTTTTGTTATTACCTGTTAGATGAAGCAATCTCTTGGGTCGTATGGGATTTTATTATCCTGCTAATTGACAAATCTTAACGCTTCAAACTCACTTGCAGGATAATAAATGCTATAGCTAAAGCACATAGTTTCGATATTGTAATAGTATATAACAGACATTTTATCATCTATAAAAACACTGATTCGCACTTGTCTGTTGGGAGTACGTTATAAAGCATATTAACTGCATATGACACATTGTAGGGCTTCTTTCATTAAAATCCAGCAAAACGACACAAGAAATACAATGTGATACCTTCGAAATCCTTCCAAATTTCAACATGCTATTTCCAACTGGCATTGGGGAAAATTGAACCATCGTGAATACCTAATTCGCAATTCTGATTTCAATAATGAGAAAGCCAACTCAGTGGGACATAAACGGCAGCAATTACCAGTCGTATTCCCAATACACAGAAGGATAACCATTTCATTAGACTGGAAGCTGGTTGTTATCACTAAGAATGTCCATCGTTCCTTTCAGATGTCCATGTTTGTCAATAAATGTTGCAGTCGTTTAAGTTTGACGCTTCTAGCTGACGTCAGCTGCGAAATAAGGCTCAACATTTCATTTCCGGTTTTTGCAGCTCACCAGTCGTTATCGTCTTGGATTAGACAATGGTTCCAAACGGGCATCTTAGATTAGGAGGATCCCACACAGATTCAAGTTGTTTCCCATATAAATTCTTACATCTAACAACTTATATCTTTTTCCCATATAATATATTTTACGCTGTATTTTCTGTTGAGAAACTTAAAAAAACACTTGACATCTTTATTACAATTTACTGCGTAGTGATATAAAAGCATTGATCGGTTAACATGAGTATTGTGCAAAAGACGTATAGTCCCGCCATAAATGTTTTAATACGCGATGACAAGAATATACTGTTAGTAAGACATCTGTGTTAAAAAGATAACTTCCCAAAAAAGCGGGTTATCGTTAACCCAATCCCGGTGCTTATCCTATTTACGAAACAAATTAGGAGTTTTTTTTGTCTTTTACTGTTTTGAGCCCTGTGCGAAGATTTACGAGCAACGACTGTTAAGCCTGTTGTCACTGTGTGTGGCTGGATGGGTTATTAGACCAGGTGTCGCTCGTACTGCTCTAATCTTCTTAGATCCTTTTAGATTAATTCATTGTTTGATTGATTGATTGGCGTTTTACGCTTTGCTCAAGGGTATTTCAGTTAGATGACTGTTGTGTACTCTATCAGTTATAGACATTAGCACAACGATAAAATAAACAGCAACTTGGCAGAAACAGGTATATTGAGCGAAATAACCTCAAACTTAGACATGGCGAAAAAGGGCTGATCTCAACATGCAGTTAAATGTTTGTCCATATCCTCAGTTCAACAGGACATATCACGCTGATAATGCATCGTTGCTAATCACAAATAATGGTATTTGCTTCATCATTCTAATCAGCCGAAGGAGAGATTTGAAACCGAAATTTCGAAACAGAAGTACAGGACCTGCGTTGACACTGTTAATATGAGAAGAGTTTTATTCTCAGGTATACAGACTTCAAGGCCAAGTGAACACAGTAATTTCTGTGTTATTCGCTGTGTTTTTGCAACACAAAATAGCTCTGAATTGTCGTAGATGATAGAAACGTGCGTGCATGAGTATACCCACCACACACACACGCTCCACATAACCGTTGATGCCTGCTCTGATGCCAGACAGGCCTCCGGTAATTCCAAAGCTAGGACGGCCTTGAATCGGAGGAATATGAGCCTTTTCTCGCCTCTGGATGTAATGTTTGGTAACACGGAATACAAACGCAATAATTATGTACTCTATAACACAAAGCAAGCATAGCGTAATTTCTAGCACAACTGAATCGTTCAGAGAAAAGGGCGAATGCCGGATTAATGATATATCACCATCCCACTTTGCTCGAGAGCATTAATTAAGCAGTCACACATCCACTTAATATTACGAACTTTACCTTACTAGTTCAATTAAATTTTCATTGCAGTTTAATGGTAACTTTGTCGATGTGCTTTCACTTGGAGTCGTTTAATTTTAAGTGATGTATTGATTTTGGCTGAAAAGCAAAAGCTAAGGAAAGTATCGAGGTTTGTTTTAATTCATATGACACAAGATGGCGAAACACTGATTGATGTCAACACCCTACCAAGAGTATCAGATTGATATGACGAACAGGAGAAGATAACAGTCACACAACCATAACATATGAAGAAAACATATCGACCTTACAATGTCAATATGCGCATGAATTTCTCCATTCTAGACTCTTTTTGCTGCGTACATGTTTTTAATTTAAATTCATTTCATTCATTCAGCTCAGATAAATAATTCACCTTCTAGTGCTATCTAAAAAGAGTGAACGAATGTCCCCCAGGTAAGTGCGAACCCGCGACATGGGGATATATTCAATTCACGCGTTGTATCGCCTGTTCTCTCTTTTAAAATGCATTCAATCATTTCAATTTTGCACTTGCCTAGAGGTGATTCATTTTTTGTTTCACTGACCCATTAATATAATGACAATCCGCTAAGCTGTGTGCTTTTGCTGCAAGAAAATAGTTTCAGCTGAGTGACTTGTCGGAGATTTTCATAAGTAGGACCCCTTAATGATTAAAGAACTGACTGTCACATATCAAATACTGATAACAGCTCTTTAAAAAAAGCATTCATTTTGATGTGGGGATTTTGGCAAAGCCGAATAGAGAGGCTTCCTCGCAGCCTTAAAACGGGGTCCTGTTTAAGAAATCCCATGGATTCTTCTTATACTTGTTCTGTGATGTCTCTGTATTGCATTTTGTGTTGTCCTGTCTTGTACTAATGCGGGTGACGAGGCGAGTGGTTTATGACACCCATTCGGTTGGTACCTTAAATGAGTGCAGCCATAGACTTGCGTTTGTCAAAAGTGATCGCTGAAGATAAAAGAATAGACGACTACATTAGAAACACCCATTTATGTTTTATTGTAGAGAAAGTAAATCTTGCTTGCCTCCATCGGGAGTCGAATTCGGGTCTCTGGCTATCAAAACCAATTCCGTAACCAACTGAGCTACAAAAGCGCATGGTAGAACGTCCACGACTTTTCATCCAAGTTAAGGCGACGAATCCCCCCCTATACGTATTAAACGAAACACTCCGACGAGTGACGGAGGCATTGTAAAATATCACTAGCCTAATTGATTAGAGAATAATGATTCGATTGATCGACTGATTGATACACTGCCGTTTGCCAGAGGCATCACCATATAAAACATATTCTTCTTCGAAGGACATATCTGGACATCAATTTCGCGTTGATTTGCCAATTACAATGACAACCTGCCAGTTGCTTGAGTAGTAAACGATATAGTAAAATGTAATTCCCCAGGCTTTTTGTTTTTGTCATTTTCCATTTATATATCCACCATTAACTTGTGCAAGCATGCTGATCGTTAAAACCAAATCCAATGTCACTCCAATACTCGATTAGCATTAGTTGGCTCAAGTTGTTTATAGACAATGCCTTTTTACACGGTTTGAAGGGCTACGTAATGGGGAGTCATTAATGATATGTATGTATGTATGTATAACCCAGCTGAAACTTGCGTCTGGTGACTTATTACTAAATGACCAAAACATACTGTGAAAACACACGAAATTGTTCCGAATATATCCACAGCAGGATAATCACCAAAGTCCTGAAAGGGACGGCGTATAGTATAATATATCCACAGCAGGATAATGGATCTCAAAGAGACGGGTATAAATCTCCTTAAAGAGGTATCCCAACAAGGTTCAGAATTCAAAATAGTGTAAGTATAACACTGTCCAAATGCTGTTACGATATAGCCAAAAGGATTAGATGGGTTTACTGGCTGATTCACTCATTGAACTGAGTTGGGACTGACTTGTGATCATCTCGACCGGTTGATCGATCTCACTTATAAAGGAAGCTGTAGAAGTTTCCAGATATAATTTTAGAATTACATCACATAGAACATCCTGCAAAGCTTAATATTAACCAATCAAAGATGTCAAAGCAATTACCTCAGATCCAAAGAAACTACCAGAACAGTCTCAATAAGTAAACCAAGACTTACTGACTGGTGATAACTAAATCAGAAAAGCTACTAGAATAGTTTCTATTGTTTTGATGTAAACAGAGACTGACTGACCCAAAGGTACATGTATCTATTTATAGCACAATGACCTGATAATGAAAATACAGTTTTGATTGTACCATAAAAAAAACATACATCACACTATGCAAATGTTAATACATTGTATTCCGCCTGTATGCAGCAAGTATTTCCCAAGTAAACATTTCTTCTGAAAGCTTCACCTGAGACCGGACATCTGCTTTGTTTAAGTAAAGATATCGTTTCTTTCTGGTTCGAAGAAGGTTTGTTAAATTGGAGAAAATAGACAATTCGTGTCAGAAGGTCTGCCGTCTGACGTCATTGTTGGCAAATTCAGTCAGCTAGCCTGCATGCCGGAAGGGTAGCCATTTTAAATTTTCAAACAGTGATGAACATACATGTATTGTTATTATCTTCCTCTTATCGGAATATATATTTGAATGCGGTTCAAACTGATACGGTATCTTGGTGGTTCTAGTCGACATTCTGCTTCAGTCACTTAAGCTTTATCTTAAAAAAACATTATTTTTTCAAATCGCCTTTTTGAGCATATGGCCGACTTATATGTTCTATTATACAATGTGTTACACATTTAAGTTGGCTTGCGAGGTTACAGGTCCATGGAAGGTTGCTACTTTTCAGATAGTGTTATAACATCATTGGAACAAAATGTATGCCAGCTGGTCATACATTTATAGCCTACTACTACACTGTTTCAGTTTTTTGTTGAAAAAATCAATTTGTGGAAAGGCGTTACTCGGCTTGTCTCATTATGTAACACAAGTTGAAGATTATCGATATAAACCAGTGATAAATCACAAGCTGGAATTCAGGACCATGGCTTATTGTTAGTCGCTTGCCTTGGGTGTAAATAGATTTAGGCCTCCTCGGGTTTAACAGATTGAGTTGAATCAGGATGGATGCCCAAATGCTCTACTTTTTAACTGTAAATTGATTTGTAGATCAATGGATCTGGTGAAGGCCATTGCTTCCTTGTCTCATTTGATTTCCATCAAATCAGACTTTGTCACAGGTTAATGATTTCTCACTGTGTCTATTGTTTGTTTCTCGGAGCTGTCTCTGTAGGATGTGTATACCTGGACTGGATTTCCGTTCCGACCATTATCGAGTAGCAGAGCGCTGGTGTCTAGATTCCGTACTTCTGATGATAAATTACAGATAATAAAATGCTAGGAGCATTAGGCGGAACGTTGTGTATAAACAAAATTCGGACATTTGGAAGCTGTGTGAAAACAGTGTCTGCATTGGGTTTATAATGGGCAACCGTAATGAGGTTCAGTGCAACTGAGCGATGGAGCGAAGAGGTGATGAAGCGAGATGGTCGAAGGGTCGAAACAAAATCGGCGCACCTAGCTGCTGTCTCGCATGTATAGTAGTGGTGTCTATTGGTTGTCAGTGAAAATAGTTAATCTAGCAAAATAAGAACGTTGTTAATGATGTGTATTTTCAAGCATTTCCTCGTGTTCTTGCGTGTATATGTTTCTACTGACAATTGCTCTTTTAAAATATAGAAGTGTATGTTGTAGAAATCTGTCACATTGGAAGGCTGTGCTGTGGAATTTAACAAACCAGGGGAAAACCATTAATACACTCGATGGCTTCAACATTCTACCGTGTACACCTTATACACGTGTTGGCGAGCGCCAGGTTACACTATTTTATAGGATTCTTTCCATCAGGAGTGAAAATTTGGAAGATCGATGTATGGCACGCCTATCTCCCGCTTATCAAAACTGTTTAATGTTGCATGCTCGTGTCGTGTGTGTGTGTTTATGATATATTCCACGTTTAGTAGCATGGCCATCTGGCAAGAGGCTACGGTAATATATTTTATGTTATTTAGGTTCAGTCAATTCATCGGTCAGTATGGCTTGTGTTGGTCCCACAGGACACAAGGTGTATATACTGCAGTAAAAATATAAACTTGTGATTATTGTACTGTTCCAATAGGGAAATATTATGTTTTCAGATAAAATAATACCGTACATCAGTCTTCATGTTGTTGGGGTTTTTTTTCGAAAGAAAAACAAGAACCTATCCCCCGCCCCCCGCACACACACTTTGAAATACCCTGAATTCCTAGCTGTTGGACACTGCCACACTCTATCATTAATTTACACGAACATTCGCTATCAATTACAACAACTAATGAACATGCAATCACATCTGCAAAAAATATTTTGGTTTGAAATAAAACTTTGCTACCTTCGTGGAGCAAATCCCCAATTCAATCCAGTTGTTAGTGAATGTCAATAAATGTTGTAGTAGTTTGACGTCAATTGCTGTCAATTAGCCTACGTCTTCTGCGAAATAACACATTAACATTTCCTTTCCGGGTTTTTTTAGTTCACCACCCGTTATCAGCTTCAATTTGACAAGTGAGACACATGGCCATTAGATTTCATTTTCACAAAGACAACGGAATAACTTTTTTAACGAGAGTTGAGGATTTATTTGCTTGGGAAATTATTGCTCACATATTAAAATGTGGTAGCCCAATGGGTTTAAGAAACCACCCTTGAAATCCCTGATACACTGAAATAACACCTAAAGCAAGATGCCCGAGGTTCAGTGGTTAGCGTGTTGGCCTATCAATACTCGATCGATGTACCGCACAAACTTTTTAGTCCCTCTGTCGATATCCGATGTATGAGTCCCACGACATAACTCCGGCAATCGTGGGTGATTTTTACGAGGAAGTGGATATTCCGTCGTCCTAAAAGGGAACACCCTTGAATTTGACATTAACCCCCCCAATCAATCAAACAAATAAACAAACACACCAATGACAAGATTTTAGGCATCCGTAGTAGGTTCAATATAATTCCGTAAGACGTCTGGCATTTACAGTGCAACACACAACTGGATTCTCGTAGATGATAGAAACGTGCGTGCATGAGCACACCCACCACACACACGCTTCAGATAACCAGTAATGCCTGATCTTGAGCCTGACAGGTCTCAGGTAATCCTAAAGCTATAACGGCCTTGGGATGAAAGAATATAAGCCTTTTCTTGCCCCTTTATGTTATGTGTGGTAACACGAAATACGAAACAAACAAAGCAACAATAGCGTAATTCCTAGCAGAGAAACGGGCGAATAGCAGATTGATGTCATATCACTAACCCGCTTTGCTAAAGTCCATCAGTTGAACAGAACAACACCTCCCACATAATAAACTCAGTCAAAAAAGAAACTTCACACCTGTTTGGATGTCGATAAGTTGAACATACAAGAAAAGTGGTTTTAAATAATGATTTAATTCCATTTTGTACCCATTAAGGACGGTGTACCATAAAAATCATGTTCATAATGTAACCAGTTCCACCGGAAATGC
>JAQQZZ010071825.1:0-21522 GCA_030265115.1 Mopalia vespertina | reverse complement strand
GAAGAGCGAAAATGTCCAAGTGTTTGAAATGAAAAGCAAATTTCTGGA
Source organism: Mopalia vespertina (assembly GCA_030265115.1). Taxonomy (NCBI): domain Eukaryota; kingdom Metazoa; phylum Mollusca; class Polyplacophora; order Chitonida; family Mopaliidae; genus Mopalia; species Mopalia vespertina. The sequence goes on along the minus strand of JAQQZZ010071825.1, from coordinate 21,474 downwards.
TATTGATGGCTGGTTTATGTGAAATACCCACGACAACGTATCAGAAATGACTGCTACCGAGACCTTCTGCCACTAGGCACCTATGGACCCGATTTTGAGGCCGGGAGCTTCCTAGAAGGATTTATCAAAGGGACTGCACTGGTTTCCTTCCAGAGTAAAGAGGCATCTCGTTATGCCGTTGATACCTGACATATAACATGGCCAAAAGGAAATGGGGAAGGTAAGATGGCATTTAGGTCTAGGGCTATACCTCGTATCTCTATATACTGTATAGTTTATTGGATACGAATTCGCATCTAAGTTTACCAAGCATTATTTGGCAGCATTGTAAGCTTATTTAATTTAACACATAATAGACGGTTTGTGCACAAACTTGCAATTTTAGTTATTTTTACTTAACTCTGTATCTCTAGATAAGGTTACATGATATGACAGACTGAGAGATACAGATCTCTGCATCTACAACAGTGACAGTTCAATGTTGTTGTTGTTGTAGCTGTGACTCAGCAGTCACAACTTTGGCAACCGACTTTGACTACATTCTCGTGAGACAGCTACTTCACGGAAACATGACAAACCTTTAGACGGCCTAACAGTTCCCCGCATTTATCCAGGTTTGATGGTTTTTTGTCCCATTCTCGCTTAAGATTTTGATACATAGACACGATTTCTTTCAGGCTAGCCATGTTTTCAGTTTTAGATTTTGTTGACCGGCAGCTTCTAGTGTCATCATTTCTCATTGGTTAATTTGTTTAAGAAAATGCTATGCGCATGTGCACAGGAAGGTGTTGGAAATTTCGTCTGCACATGTAAACCGTGGAAGAAAGTGTTTGGTGTCATCGGTTGTTGGGAAAATGGAAAATGATATTTTAGATTCTTTGGAAGACATTGGGTATGAGTTGCGCCGTATTGTCACTAAAATTAGGCTAGAGTTTGTGTGAAAGTTAAACATATCACTCAGTTTCTGGAGTAAATATTCCAACTAGTATGATGCAGAGTTCTGTATCTCACATAGTCTTACATTGTATGTATGATAGACTATTACAGATACAGGGTCCCGTTTCACAAAGCGATCTTAGCCTACGGTCAACTTAATTGTCATGGCAACACTGTGTCTTCAGTACTGGTCGGCATGGTAATTTGGTTTAACGTAAGATAATATCGCTTTGTGAAACGGGCCCCAGAACTCTACATCTGTAATAGTCGATCATATAATCATAATGTAGCCTTAATTAGATAAAAATGTGATAGAGTGCTTTTTATGATTTAAAGTAATTAGTTGTTAATTTTTCCTTAATAGTTAATACTTCAGGTGTAGCTTTATTATGTAATTATATTATTTATATTGCTCTCTTTTAATCAGGTAGGGAAGAATAGCTTGATCTAGCTCCAGGTACCGTCATTAAATAGTGTATGCAATACTGACGGTACAGTTTCATAAAAAAACGGGCTCCGGCAATTGCGCTGTTGGCTGCTACGAGGTTTCCTCTCCGTTTTCCACTGTAATGGAGCTAGCTGAATCCAGCAATGTAGCGGCAACTAGCTACTATAGCTGGATGCAGCTACAAAGGCATAGCTGGATGGAGCTACAAGAGGTTATAAAAACACGATTTCCCTGCTGCTAGTTCATCTGTACAGAGGTGCAGCACAAAGCAGTTGAACAACAACTTGGCAGGCAAAACTCTTTGGAAATGTACACTTACCCCTCATTCACCCTGTCAGTTTTTTTGCGCTGAGTGTTTTTAAATTAGGACCTCTCACTTTTAACAGCTCATTCTTACCTTTAAATTTGTTGTTAGAAGCATCTAAACTTTGATTTAGAGCCGCTTGCACGTGGTCTTCAAACACATCTTGTTTGTACCTTCCGGTGATCATAGAATACTTAACTTGAAGTATAAATTTGATTACCATTGTTTTGAACTATACATTAATGTGTGAAATGGAAAATAATGCGTTACTGAAATTCATGTTATTGTGGGTATAACCCATGTCGGAACATCCTTTGACACTTTCCATACTGGGACAGTTATGTCACAGGGGAATGGAAGCAATAATATTTCACAAAAAAAGTAAGGTTAACCACTGGATGTCTTGTGCACATGCATGGAAATTAACCAAAATACTCTGCAGATCTATACCAAAAAAACATGCCAATCAAGCCTGTTTCTGTCTTATGTATAACTTGTTGCAAATAATACAAAATTTTGTCCTCTGTCAGTAATTTAATAATAATGTAGCTCCAATGACGTCAGCTTATCAACACAAGATTAGTCTTCAGACATGAACAATAAACACGTGGATACTAGTCAAATGATGAAAGTTAACCCATGCAAATTACCTCCCGTGATTCATTGGCATAAAAAAATGACCCACTCATCGCCAGAGATTATTTACAATACGAAAAGTATTGAAGGATGTTCCGCTATGGGTATTACCTTGTCACAGTGTTAAAATGATGTTCTTGACTTTTGTTTACTTTTAAGTTATGATGGTCCCCTTCTGGATAGTGATAAGCTCACGGCAGCGTTGGAGGAAGGCCCGAAAAGTGTGGATTATACTTACCTAGTGGAGTGGCTAACGAGTCGTCTGAAGGATCTGTGTTCACTAGACGAACAAGTCAACACTATTAAAAGTAAAGTGAAAAAAACCTTGGTAGAAAGGGGTTAACTTATTTTACTGTAAAAGACTTTAAATCAGACGTACAAAAGAAGTTACCTCACGCCACCGGACAGTCAGATATGTGTAAAACTACCAAACTCTGCAGGGATGGAAATAATGGCCAGTGATTGATCAAAAGCTGACAATTTAAAAAAAAATTATTACCACTAGCTGAAATGTAATGCTCCTTTCTCACCTAATTTGAGTTGCATTTTTTCCATATCAGAGAGAGATATGCTGTGTTTGCAATATACACTGTTGACTGATAATCACTGATATTAACTTATTATTTAATGGTTTTATCGTTTTTCTAGGTGCTGAAGAATCGAGTCATTTCATGTTGGAGCTGAGCGGATTCCTGAGAGAATTTGGTATGGTTAAAAACATAGTACAGAACAAATTATACTTTGGTCTATATCCAGATGCTGGCACCGACTTATGCGTAAATGAGCTTTAGTATATATCTCCTCACATGATCATTAAGTGTAAATATACAGTATGTAAAACCCCAAGCAAACTAAAACTAAAACATAACACCTATACAGACATGTGATATCTACTTTCTCATCTTTGACTAGTGTCCGCATTATAGCGTTATAGCGTTAAATTGTGATTTTTTTTCATTCCATAATTTAAATGAACTTTTTATCTGTAGGTTGTCCATATCGTCAGTTATCAGATGGACCTGTCAGTCAGAGGCTTGCTACTAAAGAGAGTCGTCTACAACTGTTAGGTAAACTATTTCAATTCTGTGTGATTAAGTGTCTACCTCATAATCGGCAGACAATATAGGCCGTCTTGGTCTCAGAGCTACGATCTGAGTGAAATAACATTAAGTATGGCATAAAACCACAATCAAACAATCAAAATCAAAAGTCAGTGAAACTAAGAATTTTGTTTTTTGTTGTATATCCTTCTCTTCCCCTGTAGCTTTTGCCAACTCTGCATTTTGCCTAATCTTAGATCAGACAGTCAAAAAGTGTTTCCAACCATTATCAGGGCCCGCGCACCCTATTCGTCTCATCGCCAAAAACAACCGAAAAGTCAGAATGGCTAAAGAAATTAACAATTGTCAAAAAGTTTGGTGAAAACTTCCTGGTGTCTTAAAAAAAGGTGTAAACTTGTTTACCAGTAACCATAGCCTTAAAGTCCACGAAATTACTCTTGTTGTATTTTAACTGCTTTAGCGAATAAACAACCAAAGAATAATGTACTCTGGTGGACTGTGTCTGTGAAATAGGTATTTTTCTGTGAGTGGCATGTGATTGTGTTAATAACAGGAAATAAAATAACAGACCCCCCCCCCCAAAAAAAAAATATATGAGCAACATAAACAAGTGCTTTTCAAATGGTACATAATATATGTTACCTCACCTCAATTGAAATTTTATCTAACAATTCTAGGCTAAAGGAAGGCAAATATGGCTAAAAAAATCTGCAGTGGCTATTATTTTGGCTACAAAAAATTTTCTGGGTGAGCTGGCGTTGATTATGAACTATTATGGTGTCCCTCGATTCAAAAACATGCACTCACTTAAGTTGTCAAGTTTGACAAAGATCGAACTTTAGAGTAAAATAAAAAAAAAATGTAAGGTACATGAACAAACAGTAAAATATTAAACATGGTTTATTGGCTTGTGTACAAGGGAAATATAAGGGCCCAACTTGGCTCTGAAATGACCAATCCCATAAAAGACCCATGGGCCATAGCTCTCAACGGAAAACTTTCTTAGATAAATACCTTGTCAAATCAAAACCTCTGTATTGAGCTAAACAGTGTGCCCAAGTCATTCATTGGTTATCATTTGACTCCCTGTTAAAAGTCTAGACACATGCTGCAGCTAGGATTGGATTCAATGTCAAATCGGTCCTTGCCACACAACTATAAACTCTAGCTTTATGTCACCTAAACTGACAAAATATTTGTACAACCATTTATTTTCAGATTATCTGATAACTGAACTAGCCGCTACTAGAATGATTCAGACAAATAAACCAGGTGCTCTACAGACTGCCACCACACCCACCGCTAAACCAGACTCCTTGGTAAGTCATGAGGGACGGACATGCTAGGATGGGACACAATATTGGAAAGGCAGATACAGTCAGATGGGAGACCTATTATTTCTTCCATTAAATTGTGAATACTTTGTAGTGGGGTGGGGGTGGGTAGAATTGCCTCGGGATTGAGACTAACTTGAAACAGGTTTTGTGTGTGTGCTTTCTGATACTCCGATATATAATGCTCACGGGTTAGATTCCCTCTGTGGCTCCAGCATTCACAGTGGTTTTTACACCGTTTGCACTTTGTTTTCCATCCTATTTAAGTATGGCAGAGTAAGAAGTGGACACTGTCATCATACAATTGAAAGACTCAAGTACAAATGTACATTGTTAAACCCCAATCTAACAAAACAAACTTACTTAAAGCACCTGATTAAACAATAAATGAGCTAGAGTTGGTATAACCTGCATTGTTTAACTTTTGTTTTAGAATGAGAGTGACACAGCCAAACACCTGAAGATGATGTTAATTGCACTAGGATTTCCCAAACCTCCTGAATCTATCACACCTTTTCAACTATTCAGTAAATTGGAATCTAAGGTAGGAACGTGTTACAATTTTTAAACAAGCCACCTGTGTGCATACATGATTGACCAATTTTGCATTTTGCAACTCTGTTCAAACTAAGAAAGTGTTATCCCAATATAAAGAAAAGACAAAACAAATTCAAGAAGGGTTATTGCCCTTTAAAGGAAGTTTTTGCGATACACTGCCATTTACAGGATATCTGAAAAACATGACCAGGTCGACTTACAATTTTTTGGACTGACTTTATACCTCCGCTGCCTTACAAACTTTATCGACTTACAGTGTCATAGTATTGCAATTTACAGAGTTATCTCCCTTTCCTAACTTTTATATGAAAAACATTATTGATGTGAAATGAAGAATTAATAGACTAATATTAGAATTATTACAAGTAGGCTAAATATTAAATAAATGGTTTTAGTGAATTTCGTTTTTATGATAGAATGATGAATTAAGACATGAAAAAAATGGAACCACGCAGAGTTACAAAGGTTAGACTGAATAGTGGATCTTTGATTCCTTAGAAACTTTATTGAATGGGCTTATGTTCTATCCAGAACATTTTATAGTCCTTCATTTGATTCTTATGGAAAAGGTACATATCTACAAGCTGAGCCTGAAGTTCAACATGGCCAAGGGCTGTTTAGATTTAACCATTTTATTGCTTACACAAGTTATAGCTTCTTGGATTTTTCTTTTAAAACATTTAATTTTGGTGCTTTAGTTTAAAATGAAAATTGTAGGCTAAATTCTTGTAAAACTTTTACATGTATATTTGTACCTTTATTATTGACAGATCCAGGAGTGTTTATCTAAATGCTCTCCAGATTACATAGGAAAACCTCTAATGAAGTGTCGTCTCTCTGACAAACAGTGGGAACAAGTGTTACAAATAAATGAGGAACTAGCTCAAGAGTACGAGCTGAGGCGAGAAATGTTATTAAAACGCCTTGATGTCACAATACAATCATTTCTATGGTCAGATAAAGCAAAGGTAAGTCTGATTTTTTTTTTTTATCCCTAGTTTTTGTAACCAGTGGTGGTATGCAGTTGAGTTTTTTGTGGTTAAACTTTGGCTCAAGCCATCTATGCTACCGGATAGAGGTACTCTTAATGATTTTTCATGAACACAGAAACTAGTCAACACTCTGCATAGAATTTCAGTCTGATGATGTTTTATTTGATGTTGTCATTTTCAGAACAAAGATAATGAGGTAGCCGAGAAGTACCAACCTATTAGAAAAACTCTCACAACAAAGTCCAATATCACTCTGGCTCATATCATGTCAGCAAGAGACGGTAAGCTTCTCTCTCTCTCAACGCCGGCGTCCGTGGCTTAGTGGTTAGCGAGTGCACTTACTAATCCTACTTCAATGTACCACTCACAGGATCAAGTCTGTCTGTTGGCCCTCAGTGAGTCACATGATGTGGCTCCGGAAATCGTGGGGGTGGTTTTTACAAGGTTTCCACCGTAATTAGTCAAGGAACATTGTGAAGTGGACAATCTCTCTCTCAACAATTTTGTGCATTCTTCTGATAATTCATAATTTTTGTTTAGATTTCATTAGAGCAAAGCATACCTATTGATCAGGAGGTCTCTGTCGAGTTGCCAATTTTTGGATTCACCTGGGTTTGTTAATTCATTTCTTCATCAGAAGTAATGCAAATCTTTGGTTGAAGCAGAAACATTTTTGTACATATAATATCAGTGATATTAAAGTTCAAGGGAGGTAATTTTATGGGAAATATCTCAAGGTGAGAGTGACAGTTTCCTCACAGTTTAGCTTTAAACTGCAATTTGCTGGCCTGATATCAGACAGAGTACAGCACCAAGAAACTAACTTCCTACAATATGTTAACATTCATGTTACATAAATAAGCAATTAGTGGGAGAAATGGCTGGTCTGGTGTCTATATACATTAGCCATATACAGGTGAAATACAATCAGACCACTCATCCTTCTTCCGTCAATGTACTGCTCATGGGATCAAGTCCCCTTATTGACCTCAGGTATATATGAGTGTCGCCGCAATGGGGACGCCGCAATCGCAGGGGTAATTTTTACGACGTTTCCACCCCATTTCCCAAGTATTTTAAGTTAAGCGAAATGAAAAATTGACAAGTCATCGTCATATAAGTGAAATACCCTTGAATAAGATGTTAAACCCCAACCAAGCAAACCAATCATATAATTACAACATGGTTGTATAATAAAAATGCATAATACTAAACTAAAAACAGAATTTTATTATTTCTTTTCCACAGATTTAACAAAGTTGCAAAAGACCAGTAGTGGTAAAGCTAGAGAAAGAACTAAGTGTGCTATCAACAAAGTTAAGATTGGATATGTAAGTATTATGTAACTACCTGTACACTTCCATGCTGCTTGTTTTTCAATCTAAAAGTCTTGTTTCTAGAGAGGTAGCATGCACTTGTCCACTCACGTGTAGCCTAATAAGTTAGACCTCTATGTTACACATCAAGGTCTAAATGTAAAATAATTTTCAACTGGCTTCAACCACCAAAAAAGAAATACCATATTAACATGTGTATAATGGGCATTTTATGTATACTGTGTACCCAAAACTTTATTTTGGGTACACAGTATTTTAATATTTTTATTATGTATTTCTCGCACACCTTGTACTGAATGGAAATTCTTTGGGACAAATTCGCATTATATATAAAATCAAAAAAATGCAGACAGGCTTCCTACTGATATAACATCAGGCATTGAGAGTAGTGAACAGATCCGACCATATTAATCTTCAATTCTGCATCATCAAGGTTGTACATAGCTTAAGTGCCAGCATGGCCTTTTTTAAAAGACTACCAATGATCTAAGATCTTTGACACTTTTACCGAAAGATGATTGAATTTTGTGCCTTCTAAGCCTCCTACACTCCCTGAAAGATGACTTTTCCGAAACAACAATGATTACAGTGCAATCTAATTAAAATCAGATCTCAAAAATGCTCCCTGTGTTTTGTTTGCTGCTATATTGAGATCTAACGTAATCACCCTACTTACAATGTCGATTGTTTTCTTACCTTGGCCAATCACAGAGCTGCTTCTCAATTCTGGTTTGTAAAATCCGAAGATTTCCGCTGATGAACACAAGTTTCCTGACTGTATTTTTACATGACCAACAGATATATGCACAATCAACAAAACACCATTCTAATAATAAACTTGGTGTTTACCATGTCCCCGTGTTATCTGTGTTTTTATTAGACAACTGAAGCTGACCTTTCGTGAACCCCAGTAAGCTTGACCTAATTGAACAGAAGAATGATTGCGTTAGATTTCAATATAGTGACAAACAAAAATACTGGGAGCTTTTTTGAGATCTGATTTCAATTAGTTTGGATCACAGTGAATTTTTTTTGTTTTGCATCCTGTGATTGTTTTGTTGTTTTTCTGGTCAGGTAGTTACCATAAGACATTGGATTGACACTTAAGTGTCCTGTAAAACACCAAGCAAACAAACCAATAATAAAGTGTTATTTTCCATTGTGTGAACAGGTACCAGATAGAGGTGGACGAGCCTGGGAATTGGAACCTCCTCCTCCTGAAATGCCTTCATTTATGAAGCGGTCTGACGCTCCTCAACAGCAACGACAGTTTGGTTAGTCATCAGTTTATCTATAATTGAAAACCATAATGGGTGGTTTGATTTACTGGACAATGACTGGTTCTCAACAGTGTTGTCATGTCATAGTGTCTCTATTATTAAGGGGCGTGAGGGACCAAGAAAAAAAATATATATCACTATGTATTTCACGTAGAAGTAAGTTACAAACCTACCAACAAATAAAATGACTAAAATATGAGCCAGAACATCAAAATCAGCAACAACAACAAAAATGACAAAAATTCTGCACATTTTAAGAATCAAGGGAGACCACTCTGGTCATAACATTTTCAGCAAGTTCAAAGTGAAGCCTCAATTTTTTGTTTGATGACTGCTGTTTATTTTTCACAAGTTAAATAAAGTTAGGATGGGCCTGATAGACCTTATTTAAAACTTATTTTGCTGTCACACATTAAACTTTATGCATTTAATATATTTGATTATTGAAGACCGTTTGAAAAGAATCAAGGCCAGAGTGCTTTTCTTTATTTTCTCGGTTATGTTTTGTTGACCGGTTAGACCTAAGAAGTTTTAGTTTAGCAATCCCTGATGATTTTTACCTATTAGAGATCAGTAAACAGAAATACTGATTGATGTCAATATCATGATTTCTAAAGTATAAAAAAATTTATGCTGATATTAATGGTTTTCATTTGTTTTACAGGAGGTCGTGGTCGTGGTGGTGATGATAGGCGTGGAGGCGGGCGTGGTGGGGGCAGAGGGCGTGTACAGGGCGGCTGGGGGTCAGACACCAGCCAAGTACAGAACCATGGTGGAAACTGGAACCAGGGTGGGGGTGGCTACGGAGGAGGCCAGGGAGGTGGCTATGCCGGAGGCCAAGGAGGTGGCTTTAGCGGAGGGGGCTATAACCAGCGAGGGGGAGGACAACATAATCAGGGCTATAACCAACAAGGAGGTTATAACAATCAGCAAGGGGGTCAAAATCAGAACTACTCGGATAGAGGAAGGGGTGGAGGGCGTGGTAGGGGAAGAGGGGGTCGGGGTGGGAGGGGCAGGGGTGGTTATTAAAATGACTATTAATAACATTTCTTATAGAAGTTTAACCTTAAGGGAAGCTAATTATAAATGTGTATTAATATAATGCCTTTAGTATTGGACATAATGGTATTAAAAGTTCTGTTGACCGGCTCTTATATTGACAGGGCTGTCGGAACCGCAGCTTTCTGTTGCTCTGGTGCTCTCAGAGCAAGGGCTCGTTTTACAAAGCGATCTTAGCTTACGTTAAACATAAATACCATGATGACCAGTGCTGAAGACATAGTGTTCCATGACACTTATGTTCAATGCTAGATCGCTTCAAGATCGCTTTGTGAAACGAGGCCAAGAGCTCCAAGCGACAAAAAGCCAACCTGCTGTTGCATCATTTGTGTTTTTGCATCTTGTGATTGCCTCTATTAAAAGCCAGAGGTGTCAAGTCTGGTTTCCTCCACTCATTAGGTTGGATCTCTGTCATATGAGTGTAATAACCTTAAGTACGGCATCAAGCAAACTAACATACCTATTTCATTGATTACACCTAAAGTAGGTTAAATTGATTGCACAGATCGAACAAGAGCTCTAGATTTGATTCCAGAAATGAAATTGTGTCCAAGATTAGTCAACTAGCGACCATATATTGCTGTCTCTTGAATGTTTAAGTTTTTATTAACATGGTTGACTATTATTTTATATCTGTTTACAGATAAACTGTCATTATTATACATGTATTCCCGACAACAGCCAAAATTGCACAGTATATATTTATGTTATGTGTATGTTCCTTGCATACAAATCATTTATTTATTATAATATTTGTGCTTGGTTTGTTGATGTATAAATTTGATATACAGTTATGAGATTTGTTTTAGAAGCATTTAGTAGTTGAAGAACAACAACACATAACACAAGGCTTTATGGAATACAACTAATGGTTTAACTTTAATATCAGTACAACCTTTCAATGTCTCAGATATTGTTTATAAGCTGGAGAATGATCTCTGGCTAGACGTTGAAACGTTTCACCAATAATAAACTTAAACCAGAAGTTATCATCCATAAAGTCGTAATTTTTTATTATAATTATAAAACCAGTGCCATAGCAAGCTATATATTTTCTCACCAATATTCATCAGTTTATAGAAGCCAGTGCTAATACAAATCAATTAAAATAGATATTTTGTTTAGATATACTTAACTTTTTGTCTGACTATTGATAGCTCAGATGGTAAATAAAGTCCTTTTACAACAGTTATGAGTATAGCCTTATAAAGTCTCTCAATCTGTATTTATCTTAATTGTAATAAAGACTTTTTGTTAGCTTTCTGTGCCTATAGTAATATCATTAATTACAAACTTGCCATAATTAGTTGACCGTTTACATAACTTTTTTGTCAATTGTTAAAGAAATACAAAAGTTTTCTTAATATCAGAAAAGGAATACTCAATTGAATTGATTGAGTAAAACATCAATCAATCAATCAACAACACTGGCAACAAGAGAAAGACAAGACAGAACAATCGCAGGAGGCAATACATTGCAACCACCTTGCAAACAGATCGGCTACATATTGCCCTTTAGCCCCGAGAGCACCAGGGCCACAGGAAGCTCCCTCCAAGCCTTCATGGAATACTATTAATAGCTTTGTGATTACCTGTGTGGAAACTAGCATGGACTTCTCACAACGTTTTCGGTGGTTTCTATGGTTATATGAATAAAAAGCATCAGTTGTATGGCTATGTTATTATCACCATTGTGTATCCAGTTTCCAACATCAGATATGCGAAAAACAGCATTTGTCTTGAAAAGTTGCCAGCGAATTGTCAGGAGAGCTAGTGATTTGTGCAGTCCTGGTTGTGTAAGAAAGTGGTCAGTGAATTGCGGACTTGGTATTGTGAGCTAAAGTTCCCAGGTGCGTGGGAAAGTCGCCAGAAAATGATGAAGTTATGGGTGTTGTGTGGGGTGTTGCCAGTGAATTGCTGACTTAGGGTTCTATGGGAAAGTTCCCAGTGTATTGTTGAGTTGTGGTTGTGTGGGAAAATTGCTGGCCAGTGTATTGTTCAGTTGGGGTTGTGTCACGTTGTGTTGGAGAGTTGCCAATGAATTGGTGAGTTAGGGTTGTGTGGAAAATTGCTGGCCAATGAATTACTGAGTTAGGGTTATGTGGGAAAGTTGCCAATGAATTGGTGAGTTATAGTTGTGTTGGAAAATTGCTGACCAATGAATTACTGAGTTAGGGTTGTGTAGGAAAGTTACCAGTGAATTGTTGAGTTAAAATTGTGTGGGAAAGTTGCTGGCCATTGAATTGCTGTTGTAAGTCCTCAAAAAAACTGATGTACAAGCGTAAAAAGCAAAACTGTTAAACAAAAACTAAATTAACACGTTCAACAAATATGAAGTGATTTGAATTTTGTGATTAATACCATACAAGAACAAGAAAATTCCAGTTCACCGTTATCCGTTTCGGACAGAAGCCAGTTGGACAAACGTTACTAACCTTTATATCGCTAGGAAATGGAGATAGTCTCCGTTGAGTTAGTTTCATTCTTTTCGTTAGAAAGTGCGCCAATAAAACCAAATATGACTGAAAGATGAAGAATCGTTTTCTCAACAATAGTTTATTCTTCACACAAAACCATTTACATGACGAATGGGTAATGTAATGGACACGATTGACTGAAATAAACAGAAAAATAAAGGTGTTAATATTCGAAGAAAATCGCATAAACAAATAGACGTTATCAGGCTATGGTTACAGACTGGTTTGTTTACACGGGATAAAATGACTAACATTACTTTCGTTTTCGATACATCGAATAACATACGCATAACAAATAATATGTATTTATACGACAAAAATACCTTCGTAATAATCTTCAACCAACACGTTATTAATAGAAAAGCATTCCACAAAAATACTAAAGAATCGCTAGTCTACCGTATAACAAACTGGGTAAAATATTACTAGTCAACACGTTATACTAGTCGGCTGTATACAGATCTGCAACCAGCAAGTTAATTAACAATACAAATATCTTTAAATATCGTTAGAACAACCGTATTACTTATGCACAAGATAAAATATATCCTACCGTATTGATTGACCTTCTTAGACTATAGTAGTGACAATGAAAACAGATAACATTCGGGTTGAAGGATACAGCGATGCTCACTGATCACCATCAAATCTGCTTTGTAATGTGACAATATGACCCGGGAAAGAAGAGTACAATAATCAGTAGGCAATTACCCCCCTTGTACCATAGAGATAACATCTGACTGTTACAATGACGTTTTTTTTAAAAACTGCATGGTCCTGTCAGTAAACTGCTCAAACTAACTGGAAATGACTTGTAGTCGCTTGGCTGTAGCCAACATACATGTAGTCCTGCACTGACTGTCCGTCCTGCTTTTTATGATGGCGCGAGGGATTGATCCTAATAAAAACATTTCTCCTGGCAAACACCGGCAACATTAATTCGACTTATAAATCATGTAATACACTTTTAGCACATTTTAAAAACTCGTCATATCCTATTTAACTAAGAAATTGGATATCGTTAATAGTGATATGAACTAAACGAGAAACACGGTGGGGTTATTGAAGTAGAATGCGATGCTAGGAAATAGATGAGGCCGGTATTTGAACGGTTCAGATGTAAGCAGAAAGCAGTTAAACGTTGAAGCCAACATGCAGAGAACAGTTCGATAATTTTTTAATGTACTGAAGCAGAAGGGAAAGAAGGCAGGCTTTGATATATCTATCCGTGTCCTGCAGACGGATATGAAGACAAATGAGAATGTATGATGCTGATTATGTGGCTTGTTTAGTCCGTAGAATTGTTGGCATTTTGGCGTGACTTTAGATGCATCTATAGTTATACAGTTCTGTAACTCTTAATATTTATCATATCCTGTATAGCCTTATCTAGAGATACAGGGATTGAGTTCCATAACTGTCATTTCAAGTTTTGACACTTAGGCCTACCGATCTTAACGTGTTCAATCAATACTGCCCAATAATGTTTGATACATTGAACACGACATATGCCAAACGAGACATTAAATCGCAAAGTAGGCCTAGCCTCGTTAAAATGTGGGAACCAGTTGAATATCGGTTGCCAATCTGCCAGTTCTGTTCTCCAATAGCCTAGTATACCTGGGATTGCATTGTATACTTTAATCACAGAGTACACGATGTATTTTTATTGCCATCTCACCATTAACGTCGACCATTTGATTAAAACCGTCGCCGTCTTACCTCCATTTTTTTTTTTTACGGTTTTATAGGTTTGATTAAAATCGTCGTCGTCTTACCTACAGAAAGGACATTTGATTAAAACCGTCGCCGTCTTACCTCCATTTTTTTTTTTTTACGGTTTTATAGGTTTGATTAAAATCGTCGTTGTCTTACCTACAGAAAGGACATTTGATTAAAACCGTCGCCGTCTTACCTCTATTTTTTTTAAATTTTTTTTACAGTGTATAGTTTTGATTAAAATCAAAGCTGTCTTACCTCTATTGTATACAGTATTGACGGCTTGGTCATAAAACATTATCATGATTTGTAGTGATATTCGGCAGATTACAGTAAAGTGTACGGTCGTCATCCGGCTAATTACAACTGTATGAATACTCATGCACTATATATGTGATGATGTCGTACAGCAGCTAGTAAAGCACATCTTTTTTAATTAAATAAAAAGTTTATTTATACTTAAAACCCCATATTACACCTGTACCCATTTTGTTGCGTAGTTGCCATGGATTCTTCGTAAGTTTGGTGCAGATCTTATCCACGTGACTACCTGGGACGAACGCTATGGGGCGGGTTTAGTACGAAGTCTGCGTGGAAAGATGGTAGCCTATACTTGCTTCTTAGGCTAGTTGTACTCGAGCTTCGCGCTCATTGAACTTATAATATCACGAACTTACAAATCATGATGTTCATTCTCAAACATTTAGTAGTTGTTTCAAGTTTTCCCCGTGTATCCGTTAAGCGGGCCTATCCTTGATCTTCTCCATGTCACATATAGCAAAGTTGTATTACGACGTCATAAGGAATGAGAGGTGAAATCGAACGAAAACTGGGGCCATTCCAATCAAATTTCTGGTTTCCATGGCAACTTAATGATACACAATACTAATAATAGTATACCAGATGACGTGAACACGTTTGAAACCATACCGCTTAACGCAGGGTTTTCAACACATTTGTCTTACACTAAACTACATGTACATTCCTATTCAAAATGGGATCGTTCTAATCAAATGTTCTGTCCGTCTGTCTGTATAGAGGGCGTGAACAAGATAAAAACAATATTACTTAACACAGGGTTTTCAAATTTTGGAAACACATTGTTCTTACATTAAACTACATTCCTATTTAAAAATGGGGTCATACCAATCAATTGTCGGGATTCCATGGCAATATAATGATAATAATAGTATTACAGACAACATGAACACCGAAAAAAACCTTCTCACTTAAGGTTTTGCTGGACCCCTTTGGCTTAAAATGAACCAAATTTTTGTTATCGCTTAGATTAAAAGTTAGGTATTCAAACTATATGTTGGTGAAAAAATAATTAGAAATTTTAATTATAAAGAGTTAAATTGGAGCATGTAATTTAGTTTTCCCATGATCATATATTAAAGTCACAAAACTTTAATTGCCTATTTCTGGCACTTCATTTTTAACCAAAACTACATTTTTATAAGGCTTTCCCCGGTGGGACAGACAAAAAACTCCACTGGGATCGTTCTAATGAAAGTGTTTAAAAAAATGAGCCAACGTTTACTAGTTCGAGGACTATTCTACTCGGTCAACTTATTTATTGAGTTTTATCGTTATTGCGCTTCGAGAATTAAACCATGAAAAACGCAGTCTATTTTTTTCCGTTGACATTTACTTATTTTGCAATATTTTTAGAAATAATAATTGGATTGTCAGACTAAATACAACGGGAGTTCTGAAAATCGACCAAGGGGTCCAGCAAGACCTAAACACAGGTTTTTCAAATTTTAGAAACACATTGGTCGTACACTAAACTACATTTTGGTTGGATAACCGTAAGATTTAACTATTCCCATGATTAAAGCGGAGTTACAGTGGATAAAGTGACATAGCTTGTTTCTCCTTAACTCCAACATTGATAGAGTACTTCCGATGGGATTAAGTGAGTCACATGCACTCACCTCTTGTTTTTACGTTGATTCTGTTTGAACAGATTTACTTTGTGTAGTTTGGATAGAAACAATCTCAATCCACAAGGCGTTTTTTGATAATCGGTACCGTCAGTATTGCATATATACGCTATATAATGACGGTACCTGGATCTAGGTTGTTTTTAAATGTGCCAAGATCTAAAAAAAAATTGCAACCAGCCGATTTTAATCGGTATTCTAACGCTGCAGACAAATCGATGTTTCATAATTACTTTTCTGTAAAATCGTAATTATGAATTTTGTGTTGTTTTCTATTTTTCTATTTTCTTCATCCAGGTTTCTTTAAGCGGAAATTTACAGAAAGAAAACAGTTTTTACTTCATTCAATTATATTTCTGTCAGCATGGATTGTTTAGATTATCGATTGTAATTTATTTTTGGAGTATTTATAGTTCACAGAAACGCAAGTTTCTTAAATCTGCTTGAGGGAAATTGATTAAGAGCCAATCTTAAATGTACAGCCAGTTCTGTGGGCCTCTTTGAAGTGGTGTATATCGATAACAACTTAGCCTACTGCAAGGCTATCATGACTCACTTCGTTTCTCCGCTTTTACAACGGAGATGTCTGCATCTAGCCCGAACATTGGGCGCATTTGTTTGCCTTTTGTTTTTTATAAATAATTTGGACATTCGATTTGGCAAACACATGTCGACAACGGTATAATGTCATTATGCTAAATAAGTCGACAGAGCTGGTTATCTCAGCTAGTCCGCATCTAGACCCGTTATTATCACCACGCCTTTTTTTCCTAGATTTCCAGCCAACCTGTCTTAACTTAACATACTTGACCAGGTACACGGTGAACTAATCTCGGATGTAATATGAGCTTTCTGTGGATTGAGGATAACTCGGAAAGATTCCCTTTGACATTTGCTTCAACGTCGATAATTTCATCAGATCAAACATTTGTCCTCCGCTTATTTCACACGACAAAGCGGTCCGAAATGTACCTTATGACGTCATATGGACTTATCGATTATATCGACATGGATATAGGATGCGTGCTCGCGTGTCATTGCTGTCATACATGCGTGTTCTAAATGTTAACATATTAAATAAAAATGAATGCATCTAAAGTGTTAGAATCATATTAGAAAATGTTATAAATGAACACGTTCCCTTAACAAGCAAATTAGTGCTTCACAATTTCCCTCCATTTATGAACAAAGAATTATACTAGGCTATCTTGAAAAGGTCACAGCTTAAACACAGATCTAATAAATATCCCAATTGTGTCGACTGGAAGTGTTATACCGCACAGCGAAATCTGGTTACAAAACTACGACGTAAGTCTGCACGTAGAAACATTCTTCGAAAAAAATTATTATTATTACTATTATCTGGGATGAGTATAGACTCATCCCAGCTATTATCAAGCCTTATTCATATACTGATGACATTCAACTTTTACACAATGACACACTGATTTCAAACAAAAAAGATATAGCTGAAATATTAAATGAATATTTTATAAATGTATCAATAGAAAGCTTTGATGATTTGCTGTGCGATAAGTGCAAGTCACTGATCTTGATTTTGTAAATACCTCTGTCAAAAATACGAAAATCACGATTGTACCATAAAATAAGTCAAATTTGAAAATCAGAATGTCGGGAGAATTTCAATTTTCAACATATCACGCCTTCAGATGTACACATGGCCATATCGGTCTCTTAATAAAAACAAAGCTGCGGGCTTTTTCCAAATTCCTCCAAGGATATTATATATATAGTTCAGAAATTCTCTGTAAACCCATTTGAAATATCATTAACAAATGTATTGTGAAAAATATTTTCCCAAATCAACTCAAATTAGCGGAAGTCAGCCCGATCTTTAAGAAAGGTGACGGCCTTTGAAAGACAAATTATCGACCACTACTTCCAAATGTTCTAAATAACTTATCTGGATTCACAAATGCTGTACTCTCTCCACTCATCTCAGCGTGTAGGAAAGGTTATAGCTGTCAATACGCATTAATTAGAACCATAGAGAAGTGGCGGAAGTCGCTGGATAAATGCGATACGGTAACCTCTGTTCAAATAAACCTGTCTAAAGCTTTCGAATGCCTTTCCCATTGCCTGCTTTTGGCCAAATTGTCCGTATGGCATGTCTAAAGACAGTGTGACTGGTCAGAGAAGACAACGAGTCAAACTAAGTGATACAGCAAGTGAGTTCAGATATATATAAAGAGGAGTACCCCAAGGATCTGCGTTAGGTTCTGTCCTCTTTCACTTTTTTTTTATAAACGATTTAACGTATTTTGTCCAAGATGTCTCCCTTCTGAAATATATATTGACGCAACTCTTTAAATTCCATAAATTCTATACTTTTCGTTACATTCGTTACACAATCTCTCCTTAGAACTAGACAAATGTTCGAAATGGTTTGATATAAATACAATGAAAACAAATCCCAAGTTTCAGATAAAAGCACCCGGAGCCAACGATGCCGTGATGATTTTAATTAGAGAGAATGGTATTGTTTCAAACACCAATGTTAAATTACTCGGTGGTGAATTTGAAAATGTTTCAAGTTTTACTAATCAAATTGATAACTTTTGTGTAAAAGCAGGACGCCAACTAAATACTCTTTCTAAACTATTTACGGTTTAAAATACCAATGTGAAATTGGCTGCCCTCGCGTCTTATGTTAGATTTGGTTTGTTATCCCTCAAAGGCATATATGGCATTAACAGACTAGAAAAACGCTCAGAGAGAGTTTTGTGTTCATGAACTTTAAGATTCATTACAAAGGTCTGCAATCTCGTGCAAAAATGCCGAATCTGGCACTAAAAAGAAAACAATTACTGTGCATTGAAATTGATAAAATGGTTAATGGTATTTCTCCTTCATATATCCACTCATTGTGTAAAGTGAAAGATTCTTTGTATATCTTGAGAGGACACAAAAATCTGGAAGTACCGCGGGTACAAACTGCTTAATATGGCCTCAATTCTTTAACTACTATGGGACCTATCTTGTGGAACACACTACCAGATGTAATAAGAAAAGCTCCCAGCCTCCACTACTTTAAGAGAAGAACAAGAAAGTGGACAGGGTGATACCTCCTATATTTTTTTCTGCGTTTGTCCGTAACTGTGCTTGTACATTCAAATACAGACACCGGGCTAAATGATTGAATATGTAATGAATGTGTATTTGTAAGTATAAGTAGTAGCAATTGTTATAACAAAAAAAACCCCCAACCGCACGCATTTTTGTTTTAAACTGTACAGATTTCTATTTTATATCTCAATCCAATTTTTAATGTGTAAAGGAAAAAAAAATCATGTTTTTAACTTACTACATATAAAGGAAACAAATCAAACATTATATATAAAACTAGAATTTTAAATGCATTTTAATATGCACATATTTGTAGAAGAAGAAAAAAACTAGTTTTTTTTTTCCTGGGTGTAAACCTAATTTTATATAAACATAAAAATGTTAAAACCTTATTTTATCTCATGTATTTAATAATATGTCAGCTGTTTATCATTGCACATGCGCGTAGTCGGTGACAATAGCCTTTTAAATTCGAAGCTTATGTTCTTTGTTTTTATGTATCTTATCTTAAAATATCTTAATTTTTGATCTGTATCTTTAACGTTACAGACAAAGCAAATATTACATAATACTTGTCTGCAAATCTATGATTATAAATCTGACATGAGGCTGTTTTGTTATTTTTACTTTGTTATTTATCCAATGGAAGGTTTTCCTATGCGGACCTTGTCAGGAAAGAAACAGATCTGTCTGCATGGATTGTTCAGATTATCGATTGTGTTTTATTTTTGGAGTATTTCTATATTGTTCACAGACGCGCTAGTTAAAAACATTTGCTTTAAGGTAATCGCATCTTCCCTAGGCAAGGCGGAAAAGAAGATCGTCGCATTAAGCTTCTCTCCCTTTCTTTACCTTGCCTCCATGGACGGTAAAACCCGTCCACGACAGCTACGTTCGGATGACATCTCTTTACCCCACCCAATCCGATTGGGGCTTTCTTAGAATAAGAAAGAGGCGGTCTAAACACAGGATGACAAGCAGGCTATACATGTAATATACATGCACGATCTTAGTCCCATCAACGAGTCCTGACATCATCACAGACACGTTACAGGACAGTGGTGCCACGCTTGTTTTTTGTAGACTTTGTTGTGTAAACGACTTTCTGATTGGCTGCTTGTTTCTACAATAGTCCAATTAAATTTTGTGCCACGTTTTTGCCTCGAATTGCAGCAAGGGTAGTAATGTGGAAATCTCGTCTTACACATTTTGGCCCTTGCAATAGGAAGATGAGGTAATCATGGCTCACATCGTATCTCCGTTTTTACGACGGACTTGTCCGAATAAAATCCAGTTGGTATCATTGCGCCATTTTTGCCTTGCTTTCAAGCAAACCTGTCTGAACATACTTGACCATGTTCACGGTAAACTAATTTCGGATGTAATATGAGCTTTTCTGGAGATTGGGGTTAACTCTGGTAGACTCACTGATGTCATCCGATCTATAAATTACAATAAACTGTATTTAATTTGTTTGAATTAACAGAACAGTGTTAAATTCGGTTCATAGGGTGTTATGTTATTTTGTGAGAATCCGCGAAGTGATATGGTTTATGCTATCCGTCGGGTAACACGTATTCGTGTAATATTAATGTCCAATTCACCTCCGATGTATATGTAGGGATCATGACGGAAAAGGTCGAGTAGGCCCTACGATAATATTCCGACATTTTCGACCATCATGTCAGAACATGACTCTTTCCGCCTCCGTACAGGGCTGTATTAACCATTTAGCAAAATAAGTTTATCCTATGAGGGAATCGAGAAAAAGGGACACCACATTAACGGTACTGCTTGGATTAGGTTTGAGAATCTGATCAAAGACTTTGCAATTGAAAAAATAGGAGAAAACTGTTCAAATATATACAGTTGAAGTATACAAAAATAAACATTAATTATTTTCCATCTTACTGTAAGTTTAGTTTTCTTGTGAAAAATAAAATTATATCATATGGTTTATAATAGTATATATATTTACTATATACTATGTATATGGCACTAACATATTGTAAGTGCTAAGGGGATCTGTGTGTCTTAATCCGGCCAATATCGAGCAATATCACATTACACCAATGTTAATCACCAGATCGTTTAGCAATGGTTAATTGCAATATCTATGCTTCCACAGGTAAAAAACATTCAACATGTTTAGTTGAATGGTGTCGGCATATCACCGTCATACAATTGATATACCCTTTAACCAATCCATCTATTCCTCCCTTCATCCATCCATCCATCCATCCATCCATCCATCCATCCATCCATCCATCCATCCATCCATCCATCCATCCATCCAT
>JAQQZZ010071814.1:7793-21526 GCA_030265115.1 Mopalia vespertina | reverse complement strand
TTCAGCTGTCCTGTTATTGTTTGTTGCTATTGATCTCGAGGAGGGTTTCCTTCCGCTGTTCTTTGATTGCTTGTTGCCATTGACCTCCAGGATGGTTTCCTTCAGCTGTCCTGTTATTGTTTGTTGCTATTGATCTCGAGGAGGGTTTCCTTCCGCTGTTCTTTGATTGCTTGTTGCAATTGACCTCCAGGATGGTTTCCTTCAGCTGTCCTGTTATTGTTTGTTGGTATTGACCTCGAGGATGGTTTCCTTCAGCTGTTCTATGATTGTTTGTTGCCATTGATCTCGAGGATGGTTTCCATCAGCTGTCCTGTGATTGTTGGTTCCATTGACCTCGAGCATGGTTTCCATCAGCTGTCCTGTAGGCTTGCACGCCGTCATATAAGATCAATGGCCTTTAACACGACGTGAAACCTGACTCAACAAATATCCTATTGTTTTTTGTCAGTGACTTGAGCTTTGGTTATGTTCATTTTACTTGTACTCCTTAGTCTAACTTTCCACACGACCATAGCATGGAACAGCCTATATAATGTGGGTTTCAAAAGTTAATGTATCTACATAAAAGAGTTACATTGCTTGAGGTCTGGTGTTATGGCGCAATATTTGTTTTCTTCGTTCTGAAATCCTTGGCTCTCTCAGTAATTCCTCATCGGGTAGAAAAGAGATTTGGGAAAAACCTCAGTAGATTAGTCGTATTCTTGTATTGATCTTGCGTCCAATAGAGATGTTTTTCTGGTCAATTAGGTGTCAAACTCAAGCAGATTGAAGGCTTTGTTTTTTTTGTCTTTTCTAATTGACTTTTCACACTGGTTTCAACCCTTTGTTCACAATACTCTCTTATATTTTGCATATCGAGCTAATTTACCCCAAAATTTTAATTGGATTGAAATAGCATTTTGCCTATTTTCGTTAACATCATTTGATGATGTGTTCTTTACAATGCTGAATTTAAACAACTCCTCATATATTTTGTTTGATTTTAAACAAACCGTTTTTTTACGGATTTCCAGTAGTCACCACTGTGTTCCTTATGACAGAGTCATTTCCATTTACAATTATGTAATTATTGCAGTCACCTTAATTGCAAATGCAACTGCTTGCGTTTCCAACATATTTTGCTAACTCTCTGCCTCGTGAAAGTACATGTATTTGTAGCTCCAAAAACACACTTTAATAAGAGATCGATGAAAGCATCATGTTATAATATTTGATTGACTGGCTATGTTCTTTACGCTTTCCACATGATACCCTCAGTTTACTGTTCATTATATTGATTATTTAAACCGTTCCTTTGCCTTCATCTCAATTGCAATCACTCACGTCAAAGTTTCGTGCCTCTCGGAAAGCAATCCGCATTCAATTCAATTCTCAAGTTGACTGAATTTATGGGATTTACAAAGAACCCTTTGTAAAGTGAGATTGATTTCTGGCCTCATGTTTTAACCTTTTTGCCGAGCTGCATGTGTCAAAACTCGCGAGTACTTTGTTGTTATTTTTGATTATTGCTTTTTAATTCTTGCATTTTACTTCCTTATAGCTGCGAGTTGAAAAATACAAGGAGTTCTACCAAAAAGTAGTTATAAGAAACACGCTTTGATAGGTTAAAAGAGGAAATCACATTATACATCACATCAAAAATGGACAAAAGGCTTTAAGTGGTGGATATCATGAGATACGTGCTTTGTCTTAATCCACCGTATCTCGTTTTACTTTTTATCCTCAGGAAATTTGACAGGAGAACTTAAAAACAGTTTGTTCACAATTTGGACTTATTCCGCTATAATAAGATTAGGCTTCATCATAAATAATAATTTCTGCAAATCACTGACATTAGTCAAAAACAAAACATAACATATGAATGCACAATTTGAACCGTAGACTTCTGAAGAGAAAACAAGTCAAAACATTGGTATACATTTAGAGTTAGGAAAGTTGACCAACTATTGAAACTATCTATAGTTGGTACAACTGTTGCGAGGGTAACTATTGCGACAAATCGAAAGCTTTATTTATTTGATTAAAACCGTCGCTGTCTTACCTCCATGATATAGGGTATGTCGGCTAGCTCATAGAACAGGACCATATTGTGTAGTGATGTTCGGTAGATAACCACAAATGGTACGCTCGTCATCCGGCAATTTACAACTGTATAAATAGACAGGGACTATATAATGATTGTTTTAAAGTTTCTTAACAAATTTAATTATACTTAAATCAATAATTTGTTCCATTTTATTTCGACCGACTTTACACATTTTTAAGCAGTTCAATTGTTCTTAACTGTGGTGAAGTGTGGGACGTGACTTCTTGGGGAAACGGTGAAGGCGAAATTTAATTTATTCCAAATTTGTAGTCTGCGTTGGAAAACTCGATGTTACAAAATGGTTAAACCCCTTATCTAGGCTCACATATATTTTGAAAGGGTAAAAAGGTAAGCCTTTTGTTGATTTATTGCAAACAAACACTGCTAGAGGGGGATATCAACTCTATGAGGGAAAAAATAGATAGAACACACCTGGTGCAATTAATATCGCACTTGAAATAGTTTGAAAACGTCAAAACAAGTTACAATCTCAAACAAAACTTCATGCAGTATGTATCGTTAAATACATCGATAGCTCATTACCTCCATATTTTGAATGTGCGCGCGACTATTTAAAAAGAGACTTAATTATCTCCCTTGAATTTTTTTTTTTTTTTTTTTTTTTTTTTTTTACCATAATGCAAGTTAAATTAATCTATTTTGAAGACATTTTACGAAAGTCCTTCAAGAAAACAGAATAATAATATATTTTACAGTAAGAAAACTCTTTTCTTGACGGATTTCTGGTATTTTTAGCTTTATGTTTGGTGTGTAATTACCTAATATCGTGTATAGTAGCTGCGACAGAGGTTTTTGGTTTTAGTCAAACTTGTTGTTCCCATCTATCTATCTACATTTCTGTTAAATAAATAACGGGCATCCATATGTTAAGAGAACAGTTTAACATAAGCCATACAGAATAGAGTCGTGTCCCTCCTTTAGTCTTGGTACTGTCATAACTCACCAGAACGGGTACATCCTTGATGTAGGCCTAAGCTAAGACGTGAATTTAAGTGTTATGTTTAAGGCCTTGCTGGACACATTGGTCGATTTTCATAACACCTGTTGTATTTAGTATATTATATTTAGTATATTATGCAGAAGAATATAAATCTGAACCATATATATGTATATATTTTTGGAAAGCTTAAATATTCAGAATTACATATTTGTGAAATTGGTGAAAATCCAATTAGTATTGATAACATTATTGCAAAATGAGTAAATGTCAACAGACAAAAATAGACTGCATGCATTTTTCAAGGTTTATTCTCGAAGCGCAATAACGATAAGACTCTCTTTCGTTGACCTAGTAGAATAGTCCATGAACTAGTAAATGGTGCCTCATTTTAAAAAAAATTTTGATTAGATCGATCACAGTGGATTTTTTTGTCTATCCCACCTTGTCTTATAAAAATGTAAAATACAACTTTCAGAAAACATTTAAAAATATCAAAAACGAACTTATACAAAATGAGGCAGCGTTTACTAGATCTCATTGTGCTCTTTACAATGGTACAAATTTGGAGTTTCTTACATGGATAGTTTTCTAGAAATACGCCATGGAAAATGTAGAGTCTGCTTAAAACTGATGTGCCAGAAATTGGCATTTAAAATTTTGCCACTTGGATAAGATCAAGGGAAAACTAAATTATAGGCTCAAATTTTAACTGTTTGTAATCAGAATTTCGAATAATTGTATTTCACCAACATATAGTTTGAATACCTAACTTTTAATCCAAGTGATAAAAAAGATTTAGTTCATTTTGAGCCCAAGGGTATAGCAAGACCCTAAGCTTAGTTTTAGTTACCCTAACCAAGAACTAAGTTTTAGTTACCCTAACAATAACTAAGTTTTAGTTACCCTAACCCAGAACTAAGTTTTAGTTACCCTAACCCAGAACTAAGTTTTAGTTACCCTAACCCAGAACTCAGTTTTAGTTACCCTGACCCAGAACTAAGTTTTAGTTACCCTGACCAAGAACTAAGTTTAAGTTACCCTAACCAAGAACTAAGTTTTAGTTACCCTAACCAAGAACTAAGTTTTAGTTACCCTAACCCAGAACTCAGTTTTAGTTACCCTAACCAAGAACTAAGTTTTAGTTACCCTGACCAAGAACTAAGTTTTAGTTACCCTAACCCAGAACTCAGTTTTAGTTACCCAAACCAAGAACTAAGTTTTAGTTACCCTAACCCAGAACTAAGTTTTAGTTACCCTAACCCAGAACTCAGTTGTAGTTACCCTTACCAAGAACTAAGTTTTAGTTACCCTGACCCAGAACTAAGTTTTAGTTACCCTAACCCAGAACTCAGTTTTAGTTACCCTAACCAAGAACTAAGTTTTAGTTACCCTAACCCAGAACTAAGTTTTAGTTACCCTAACCCAGAACTCAGTTTTAGTTACCCTAACCAAGAACTCAGTTTTAGTTACCCTAACCAAGAACTAAGTTTTAGTTACCCTAACCCAGAACTCAGTTTTAGTTACCCTGACCAAGAACTAAGTTTAAGTTGCCCTAACCAAGAACTAAGTTTTAGTTACCCTAACCCAGAACTAAGTTTTAATTACCCTAACCCAGAACTCAGTTTTAGTTACCCTGACCCAGAACTAAGTTTTAGTTACCCTAACTAAGAACTAAGTTTAGTTACCATAACCAAGAACTAAGTTTTACCATAACCAAGAACTAAGTTTTAGGTACCCTAACCAAGAACTAAGAATTCACGTTTTGTTATACATGACGAGTATGCCCTAAAACGAAAAGGAGTAGGCCTGTCGTTTCTAATGTGGCGTAGCCTTTCTTTTATTGTATGTTAAAAGTATAATTAAGGCCGTAACTGATAATAAAAAATAAATGCTCTATTCTAAATTCAGTTTAAATTAGTCAAAAAAGTGATGCAGTTTTCCTTACCCATTGGACTGGCATCTCGCTGTATGGGAGACATTACCAGTAGCAAACAAACAGATCCATATTAACGAATCCTTCTTTTAAATAGTTTTCTTCACTCGTTCGCTTCAACGGCGAAATGCTTTCCGTGTAAGTCGGTTGACCTTTTCTTCTTTTATTGTGATTAATCTGCTCAAGAATGAGAGAATATATAGCTTTTTGGAACCAAATTGAGTGTCAAACCAAAGTAAATTGGATGCTTTGTTTTTATAGCCCATTTCATTCTTACTTTCATTTTCACGCCTCTTACTGTTCATTCATTGATTACTGTGATCTTTTTTCACAGCAGCATGTCGTATCCATATTGTTTGAATTGCTTCTGTTCTGTCTGTCCGAGGTATAACGCTTTACTTAAGGTTATTTCACTCATCTTACGGCAGAACAAGAACAGAACTACCAAGGGAAGCAGTACGAAGACACCACAAGAAGAAATCGGCTTCATGTTGCCCCTTAACTCTGAGAGCATCAGAAAGCTCCCTCCAAACCTTCCGCCTATGCATTTTGAGCCGCCTTTAAAACATTACATCTTATGTTACTGATGTGATTGTTATTGTACATATTAAAATTGTACAGTATACTCTTCTTATTTTAATTGTATGTTCATCCTGGTGCCCAAAGCAATGGAAGCAACGATACAACGATACACCAGGTGGAATATAAAGCTGAATACAATAGTATATCTTTCTGGATAATGAGGGACCGACAGGTATACTGGGATTAACAGAACTCATCTCAGACATTTAATTCCAGTTGAAATCCGCCAGGAAACATTAAACAGAATCAATACATGCACATTGACACAAGTCTAGGCTTATAATGGGAAACTTTAAATTGGTACAAAGTTTTCTTGATAATCGAGCAGCCTCTGCACGTTGCCTGAGCAATATATCATGCAATCTAACTATAATTACTGAACTATTTGTTAAACAAAATACTGTCTTGTAATATAGATATCATATTTATATTCATGGAGCCGAGTTGTTTATGACGTCCTGTGATTGTTGTCTTTGTTGTTAGAGGCACGCCGCCGTATAAGTGAAGGACATTAAATACGGCGATAAACTCCAATCAAACAAATTATTGTGAATTAATGTAGGTTAAGAACAATTGATACACTTTGTAACCGGATGTTGGAAGAAACGTCCAGTGATATGTTTGTGGTTTATTTGTACTGCGTCTGGAGATTGTCCTGTCGAGTCATTGTTTGTGGTGTATTTGTACTGCGTCTTGAGATCGTCCTGTCAAGTCATTGTTTGTGGTGTATTTGTACTGCGTCATGAAATCGTCCTGTCAAGTCATTGTTTGTGGTGTATTTGTTTTGCGTCCTGAGATCGTCCTGTCAAGTCATTGTTTGTGGTGTATTTGTTTTGCGTCCTGAGATAGTCCTGTCAAGTCATTGTTTGTGGTGTATTTGTTTTGCGTCCTGAAATCGTCAGGTCAACTCATTGTTTGTGGTGCATGTATTTGTACTGCGTCCTGAAATCGTCCTGTCAAGTCATTGTTTGTGGTGTATTTGTACTGCGTCCGGAGATCGTCCTGTCAAGTCATTGTTTGTGGTGTATTTGTTTTGCGTCCTGTCAAGTCATTGTTTGTGGTGTATTTGTTTTGCGTCTTGAGATCGTCCTGTCAAGTCATTGTTTGTGGTGTATTTGTTTTGCTGTCACGGAGGTCGATGGTGGTTTTCTTCAACCATTGGGTGACACGCTCTTAAGCGGCGTTAAACACCAATGAAACAAAACACATTTGCTGACATTTTTACATTATATTTCCAAAATAATTATTCGTATAATAAAATAAATGGATGTGTAAAGGTACATATGGATGTAACATGTTTGGCTTGGTGTTATATCACAGATTGATTGATTGATTGATAAAGATTTCCATATGAACTGTTGTTATGTTTGTCTTTAATAGTTTAAATTCTCGGGAAGAGGCAGTGCATTAATGTAATTCAGTATATACTGCAGTGTCTTGGCTGTCATATTATGTATTCCTAGAAACCGGGATAACCTTACAATGGAAGAACACATCAAAATAAAGTAAGTCTGGATAGACGGCCAGTAATCAGCAGTTATGAAACATCGTGTTACGAGTATATGTATAGCGTTGATAATCGAATTAAGATAACAGACTTGGCAACTCATGTTTGGTGAACTTTTCATGCCATATAGCTTCCCTCTCCCGAACATTGACTATTATTCAACAAGTAGTCACCAAAATCATTTCACGGTAAATGTTTTGTCATTAATTAAGATACGTACTCTTTTGGTGGCGATTAATGTGAATATTTATTGAATAGAAGTCAATGCTATAGATACAGAAATGACATGGCATGGAACGTCCAGCAAGCATGAGTTACCAAGTCAGTTACTAAATTTACTCTAACATGATTAGAAAAGCTATCCACAAACTTTGAACACCATTTTTCAAAACTGCTGATTGCAAACTAGATGTCAATGGCTCCTAGGACATCAGAGAACGAGTCAATCAGCGGTAAGGACGTCAGAGAACGAGCCAATCAGCGGTAAAGACATCAGAGAACGAGCCAATTAGCGGTAAGGACATCAGAGAATGAGCCAATCAGCGGTAAGGACATCAGAGAACGAGTCAATTAGCGGTAAGGACATCAGAGAATGCGCCAATTAGCGGTAAGGACATCAGAGAATGAGCCAATCAGCGGTAAAGACATCAGAGAATGCGCCAATTAGCGGTAAGGACATCAGAGAATGAGCCAATCAGCGGTAAGGACGTCAGAGAACGAGCCAATCAGCGGTAAAGACATCAGAGAACGAGCCAATTCGCGGTAAGGACATCAGAGAATGAGCCAATCAGCGGTAAAGACATCAGAGAACGAGCCAATTAGCGGTAAGGACATCAGAGAACGAGCCAATTAGCGGTAAGGACATCAGAGAAGGAGCCAATCAGCGGTAAAGACATCAGAGAATGAGCCAATCAGCGGTAAAGACATCAGAGAATGCGCCAATTAGCGGTAAGGACATCAGAGAACGAGCCAATCAGTGGTAAGGACGTCAGAGAACGAGCCAATTAGTGGTAAATAAATCAGAAAACGAGCTAATTGGCGGTAAGAACATCAGAGAACGAGCCAATTAGCGGTAAGGACATCAGAGAACGAGCCAATTAGCGGTAAGACTTCGACATAGCTTGTTCTTCTTTCGTAAACAACATGTATTTCCTCTAATATATTTGAGTTTTTTAAAGACGGCTTGGTAGATTTATCCTTCTTTTCATAAACAATTTCTTGTAATACCAACTCAAAATCACGTTAAAGATAGTAAACGTATCGGTAATCCCTTCGTATATTCCTACGTCCATATACGAAGGGAGTACCGATACGTTCACTTAACTATCTGTATAATCTGTAAGATAAACTGTTTACTTGATTGGGAGTTTAGTGCGTCACTTGAGGTCACAACCTTGTAAAAATGGTACTCTAAATACTGTAGGTAAAAGGCTTCCATGAATAAGTGTGACGTCAAAGACATCGAGTCGTAGAACATCGTGCACAACAAACTGGCCTCATGCTCGCCAACATTATCATCAATTATTATGTAAAGATGAAAACGACAAGATCCAACAAAAAATACAGTCTATTATGCCAATAACAAATAAGAATATGAATAAAACACATAAGATATCAAAGAAAAGGGAAATAAGTCAACTTGAGCAATATATGAACCAATAGTTCAGGCACTATTGTGGTGTGGTAGTGTAAATCTGTAAAACCTACTTAAGAGACAGATCAGATTTAAATCAACTCCCTGAGATGTCACCTTTAGATCAGGCATAATCCTAAACAAAACGGAGATCATTTGACCAATCAGAAGGCCGGTCCACATAACTTGGTAGTTGTACTGACAAAGAGGAGTAAACCGGTCTTTGGCCTCATGTCAATGAAAGCCGTCTGGTGTGAGATTATGTAAGCTCTAAATGCGACCAGACAATAACAACAAGCATTTGATAAAATTAAAATTAAAATTAAAATAAAAAAAGCACAATCAATAAAATGAGAAGCGTGCAACACAGTCCCCCAGTTGAACATAATTGTTCATTTTGAAGAAGTTGAACTGTTTGGTACAAACCTAACAGATAGCTCCGAGCACCTTTTATAAGACCATTCACTTAAAAGCAGACCATTTTTTCCATTCTTCATGTATATATGTTTTTTCTGAAGGTAAATTCAGTCATAAACAAACTAAAAAAAATATGTTTGTCAATAAGGAATTAAAAGAATGGTTTTGTTTATATTAAAACTAGAAAATCTCAGGAATTTAAAAGGAAAGGAAACACTAATTTCATCTAATTATACACCTTACCAAATTCAAAACAAAGCTCTTGTTACAGTTTTTTGTAGGATTTCAAATTTTCCACTGATAGCCACCTAAATGTTGGTGCTGTGAGTACAGTTGGTGGTGGAATTTGTATGCCATATATGCCAGGTATGTCACGGAAATAAATCTGTATTAATTGGCCAGGTACAGTTGGATAGGACTTCATTCTTTGTATTTGTACAGTTTCTGTTTTACACCGTTTGAATTTGAATACTTCTGGTTATTTTTATCAGCTAGAAATATGTAAAAAAAAAAAAAAAAAAAAAATATGTAAAACATGGCATAAAATTCCACCACAGGTTTTATTTGCAGCACCAAAAGTCTGCATATTTTTGATTATGTATTTTTGAACTGAACATACCAGACCTATTTTTGAACATGCAAACATAATCTGTATTCATAGTAAAATAACTACAATAGCTACTGTAACACTGAGTGGTCAGCATGGGTCCTATTGAACATATACCATATAACATGGCTAAAAATGTATAAATTCGTTGTTTGGTGCAAAGAAAAGTTTGACAAAAACGTCAAAAATGA
This sequence comes from Mopalia vespertina, assembly GCA_030265115.1. Lineage (NCBI taxonomy): Eukaryota > Metazoa > Mollusca > Polyplacophora > Chitonida > Mopaliidae > Mopalia > Mopalia vespertina. Next base: position 11,609 of record JAQQZZ010071814.1, on the reverse strand, counting down.
GTCAAGATCCATAGCACTATTGAATTACTAATGGCAGAGGTATGTTGATTAATTAAAATCAATGAATCATCTCATGTTCTATATAAACTATTATATTGTCTGATGAAAGCCAGACATAGAAAAGTAAAATAACACCAATAAAAATACAATGTACAATGTTAAATAGAAGTCCAATATAGATACAGGAGAATAACTACAGTTACAACACAACTATAAAACAAACCACACGTGCAAAATAAACAATTTACTGATCATCTGAACCCAAAGTTACACTAATGATCTTAAACAGAATACCCAGGTAGTGCAGCTCCGAAAAAGAAAAGATTCATTTTGATTGCATATTTTAGCTTTATTTTGTCTCCTACAAATTGATTAAACGTTGGAGCTGAAGTAATTCAAGTAAAAATTAAATGAAGGACAAGTGGAGAAACAGAAAAAGTAGTTACTTTAGGGCCCCTTCAACTCTCAATACAGAGCTGTAGATATGTAAGGTATCTAAAACATTGTTGACTTTGTGCTTTGGTTCATAGCGGTTCTACGATGCCATTTAAATAAATATTTTGGATATGATATCAATGAAATAATTTTAAAAATGTACATCTCAAAAGACACACTTTTATTATTTTCTTGTTGGCTGTTAAATGTTCATAATACACAATTAGTGTTATTCCGAAAAACGATAACATCATTTAGACTCAATATTTCAGCATTTATTATGTCACCATCAGGAGATAGTTACAAATGGTCACATCTTAGCCATTTGTAACTATCTCCTGATGATGGCATAATAAATGCTGAAATATTGAGTCAAAATGAAGTTATTGTTTTTCGGAATAACACTACTTGTGTATTATGTTAAACTCTTCAGTGGAACTACAGGGTTTAAAATATTAATACGGTAAAGTAATGTGTCCTCATATGACAAGATCATTAATTGGTGATAGTTTTTTTTGTTTGATTGATTGAGCTTTAATTCTGTACACAAGGCTTAATCATTAAAACTAATGTCTACTAAGTGAAGGACACCATCCATAATACCATTGGAATAAAACACAGTGAAGGAAGACAATGACAAGACCCAAGAACAGGTACATGTAGGTTGTTACCCTGAAGCTCTCTGACCAGGTAGCTCCCTCCCAACCAAACACAATTCACCATAGAGCAGCAAAATTTCCAATATTGTTGGGATGGTAAACATTTGCAAATTTACCACTTATGTAAACATATGTACAACATAGCAGATTAGCCAGGTCACATTTTGTTGGTTTGTCAATTGAAAGTCTGACATCAAACAAGGTCAAAATTTATTCTATAGACAAATTTCTGGTCAACTGTTATTGCATGTTGTCTGAGGAGCAAACATGAAGACAGACAATGAGCTACAAAGCTTATCTTCAGGTGATTTGTAAAGCGGGGAATTTAGCTGTTCCTGGATTCAACATGTCAGCAAGGAAGTAGATTGTTCCAGCAATACCTGTAAAGAACAAAAAAGACAAATAGTATTACTTGGCTTCAGAGAGATTTAATGGATCATTGGTTTGTGTGATCGGGGTTTAATGTTGTACGGGTATTTCACTTATACGATGACGGATTGTCCACTTCACACTGTTCCTTGCCAAATCTCTGTGGAAATCCGTATTGGAAACCTTGTTAAAACCATCCCCGAGTTTGCTGGAGCCACATCGTGTGACTCACTCATATACCTGTGGTCAACAGACGGACTCCATCCGGTGCACGGTAGCATAAAACTAACACCTCAGAAAGAAAGAGAGAAAACCTAGGGCATTGATTTGTTTGTTTGTTTAATTTGGGGTTATAAAAGGTACTTAAGATTAGATAGATCTGAGAGAACCAGGGCAACATGAAGCTCCCTCGAACTGTCTGCCTAAGGAAACTAAAACAACAACAACAAAAAAATTATCATTTGCGGCTACCAGTGGAAAACCTGTAATGTTTCAGCCTTTGGGACACAGGATTGACCTAAGACTACCTTTTTTATCGCATACTGTTAAATGTATTTCAGTTCAACATTGAAAAATGGACAAACACTGAATGAATAAGGATCAAAATGAATATACTATTCAATTCTCTCTCCCTTGAATGAAGAATGTCCAAATATTAATATTTGCCATCATCGCTATAAACTAATGATTTACCTTCAAAAAGAGAGTACGGTCGATCAGCGTTTAGAGTATTGTGGTCTTCAAAGTTAAAACACCATTCAGCAAACTGACAAAAAGAAACATTCAACAACATCTCAATCACTTTAATTGATAACCTTCATTATCTCACAAATACTACTTTGTCTTAGTTTTGTCACTGTACTGTACGATAAATCAGCATGCAGAGGAGCACATTCAAATGTTACTTTGGGATTAATTTTATCTTCCAAAATTTTGAACTGATTGGTTGTAAGAAACTATTTTTACAAATATTCAAGACATATGAATAAATTTGATAAAACTTGAATTTCACTCACATTATGGTTACTCTATTACACATACACTTATCTACACTGTCTTATTTACAGAACAACTGTGACAAACTTCATAAGCACTATTTAAGAATACAAAAAACAAAGATCTAACAGCCATGCAATTGCTGATCTATTTTGAAATTGGCTTATAAAAGCTTACATTGGCTTATTAATATTTGGTGCATTTTAAAAAGACAAAGTAGCTTTAAAGTTTGGCATAAAAGTGAGTAATGAAAAATAAAAAATTCCATTGTTCCTTGTCAGGTGAATTGGTTTGATTGTTTGATTGGGGTTTAAAATTGCACTCAAGGGTACTTCACTTATATGCTGCCAGAATGGTCATTTCACACGGTTCCTTGGTAACATATGGTGGAAAACCAGGAGAAAAGTTTGTAAAAACCACCCCTGTGATTGCCGGAGCCACATTGTGAGATTCGCTCATATACCTGAGGTTGACAGACAGACTCATCTACGTAGGATAAGTGGTTGACACGCTAGCCTGTAAGCCACTGCTATGGGCTCAGGTGGATACGACTGGGTTAAGATTTGCACGAAATGATACCTTTGTAGCTCTATACAGGTGTTTGTTGTCTTTAGTGAGTTGATACAAACAGATAAAGGTGTAAGCATTGCCAGCTGATCCGTGACACAGCCCATCTCCCTTCTTCAGCAGACCTCTCTCCCAAACCACATCACCACATCTCACAGCAGCAGCTAAATATTTCTCAACTTTAAATATCTGAAACAACAAACAAGGTATCGATGTACTGTAGGAAAAGAATGATGTGTTTGAGAACAGGGATTCTGATTGGTCAAAGGCTAGCCTTCAAAAGCTAACAATTGGTCAGCTGTTAGCCTAGTTTGGTCAGTACATTGGAATAGTACAGTAAGGAAGCTACAAGATTCATATTTTTTTTTTTAACAAACAAAACAATATTTTTCTTTATTGTAAATTATTATACATTTATGGAGACAGATTGTCCACTTCAAGTCCTCACATGTGCCTGTTCCATGTACCAGAGGTTCACTGAGAGACTTGGGGTACAATGGAGGATAAGTATGGGCACAAAGCAACTCTGAGCAATAGCTGTACACCCTCTAGTTAAAGCATTCCGTCTTTGTTAAATTTCACTATTTATAAGCATCAACTTACTATGTATTGGTTTTAAATATTGTGAGATATGATCATTAATATTTTAACTTTTGTTTTTAAATATTGTGAGATGCGATCATTAATATTTTAACTTTTGGTTTTAAATATTGTGTTTGTTTGTTTGTTTTAACTTTTGGTTTTAAATATTGTGAGATGCGATCATTAATATTTTAACTTTTGGTTTTAA
>JAQQZZ010071803.1:0-21528 GCA_030265115.1 Mopalia vespertina | reverse complement strand
AATTTCCAGCGTTCGTGCATTCAGACAGTTTCCCGCCACTGAGCGGCATGGTCGTCTGCATTCAAGCACAGGCAAATATGCAAAAGTTGAAAATATTTACATTTCAGTCCACCGATTAATTTCTAAGTGTTTTCTAATTCAGTAAACAGTAAAAATATGACTTTGGTTGTTCTTACCTGCAGGGAATAAACAAACAAACGTTCAGTCAATTTTAATGTGTATTCAGTTCAAGGGATGACGTCTTACTGGCGATATCCCAATTCTGCAGACAAGAAGAACGCTCAAAGGGACATCACCGTGTCATTAACTTTCATACATCAAGGAGAGTGATCTCCCTTTTGTATGCCTTACATGGGGGCCCAGTGGATTGGGCCCGGGTGGGTGGTAGAATAGACCCACGGCTCCCAGTGCTTGTCCCTAGAGGAGACTAATCTGGGCGACCTGTTGGTCGTAGGTGGCGTCCCGTATCGAAAGAGAAGGAGATTATGGTAAATGAGGGGAAAATTGGCGGGCAAAAGGGTGCCACGTTGTCAGTTTGCCCTAACACGTCACTTTGGCTAAATATTCTCCTAGACGGGTGGTTAGATTGGCCCGATCTGATCAATCGGCTGGTGGCGCCGAGCCGGCAATAATCCAATATTAATTCCATCGGAATTAAGGAGCGATAGTAAATAGAAATAAAGATAATGGTATCAAGAGGTTAAGTCTCTCACTTATCGAAACCTCGTAACCTACCTCTCCTGGATATCGCTGATGATATTTCGCCCTTGTTGATACTCCGTGGCGGGTGGGGGACATGGGTGGTGAAACATAAAACTCTCTATAATGGCAACTCAACCGCCCCCTACAAATATTGGAAGAAAAGAGAAGTTACTGAAATTGATATAAACGAAAGAGTAAAGAAAGCCGGCCAAAATTGGTGACATTCTGGTGGAATGCACCAGACAGCAACAGGCAGTAAATCTACTTAAATTAAAGACGATTTTAGAGTTACCTGTAGCCGTTACACCATACAGATCTCTATATAGCAGTAAGGCGATCATTCGAGAAAAGAGGCAGAGATCTCTCTGATTTATCAGAGGAAGAGATCTGTGCTGAGCTCGGTGATCAAGGCATAACTAACGTCAAGGGTTTTACAACTAGAAAGGCTGGTACTATACTAAAACTTAACACCTACTTAATCACTTTCGATTCTACTACAGAGCCAGAACACATCTACATTGGTCCTTACAGGACCCAACAAAGTTGTCCAGTGTCAGAAGTTCGTACACGGTAAGACCCAGTGTAGAAGTGGTTTGGTTTGCTCTGCAGGGGGACATGAGGACTTTGACTGCAACAACACAATGACATGTTAAACTGAAATGAGGCCTACATGGCCTCCTCCAAAGATTGTAGTCATGTCATCAAAGAAAAGCGAATCCAAGTAATAAAGTCGAAAAAGAGCTTTAGTTATATTGAGGCACGCCGCCTTGCGTCTGTCTCGGATGTCCAAGGGTCATCCCAGTCCTATGCCAATGCCACGAAGAAAGTTTCTGTGTCTGTTGCAACACAAACTATCCTTACGTTGCCAACTGGGGATGAGAACCCTTCTGCTGTTAACTCATTCACTACCAGAAATCCTATAGCGGTGGCTACCATAGCCAGTTTTAACCTTCATCCCAAGAATTATTTGCCGATTTAAAAAAAAAATGTGCATTTTGGTATTTTGACATAATCAAATGCTAAAAGCATTAAACTTTCGTATACATACGTAATTTTACTGATATGAAACTCAAAAACATAAAATATTTGCATTTTATTTGAAGTGTGTAAATTTGTGGAGTTGCTTAGCTCGCCGCGGAAGCTATATTCAACCCATAGCAGCGTCTGTTTAATATGTTTGAAATAGTCCTGTCATATATCTTTTGAAAGCTTAAAATATGAAACGTTGCGTTGTAAAACTCAATTCTATTCAAAGAGCTGAGTTCCCTTCCTAGAATTGAAAGAAAGCTGACGCATTTTCTCACGGATATTCCGATATATGGCAAATTTACCGAATCTGGTGACGGATACGTCCGAGTTTTACCATATATGAGTTGCTGACGTCACGTTCATTAACATAAGTCGCCGGAGATTCGCGAGTAACGACAACTACTTAGCAACGCACATGCGCATTAATCAACTTCCTAGGCTACTGGCAGCCCCTGCTCCGCTGCAACTCTGAGGTAGGTCGCCAGTATCGCCCTTGCACTTTCATGGGCGGATGCCCAGTGCGAAGATCCAATCCAATTCCCCCTATACCAACGCAGAAGGGGTTTCGAGTTAGACCAGATAAAGCAGCCTGCCAGCGGACGGATGAAGGGTCGTTACGTGAACCCATGCCGAAATCGACAGAGGGTGTGCTGGTCCGGTGAATTTGGCCGATTTTGCCCCACCTGGCTAGATCATTCATGTGGCACACCAATCCCTGGAGCCGAGTGCTCCAGGAAATAGTGCTTCGCTGGAGAGCGGGTAATGTGCAAACCCCATGGTTATGGAGCACCTACTCCAAGTACACTCTAGCGTCTTCGGCAATAGCTGCCAGAGCTAACGAAGGAAGACGCCAGTCTATTGCCACACTCTGCCACATAAGCGGGCACCATATGCAGCAGGGCACCGATTACTTTCCAGTGCCCCGAACAAGTAATGTTATTTGGGGGGAATTGCAATAATTGTCCCGGACGGACACCCTTGGGACGCACTCAGCATACGAAAAAATGCCTCCTGTGTCCAAGACAGATTGGCACAGACCTCGTGAGGAAATATGTGTCGAGAGGCCACGACTGAGATGATTCGGCTGCGATATTACAGACCCAACGCGTCTTGCCAGACCTGCAACATCTGGCATACGGTGGGCAGGAGAATCATACAAGTTTTTGGCTTCAACGAAGCCCACTTTCCTTGACCTCACACCGCCTTAAGCAGGCCTCCGGGGTCACAAACCAAGGAAAATGGCCGTAAATATGACGGCGGGAAATTCGCAGACTGGCAAAGGTGGAGAGCCGTCAAAAACAGACGTTCTCCAACCCATACCAGTCGGCACTGCGTCTTCAAGTCATCAAGTTTCTTTAACGGATCGGTGTGTGTCATAAAATCTAATTATTATGAAAAAGTTGTAAATTATTAAAATTGACAGAATTTTAAACACAATTTCTATATCCAAATTTCAACAATTTAATATAATGAAATTTTTAACACTTATGTTCGTCCTATTCGGTTCATTTTATTTCTCTTTTTGATGTTTACGGCCAAGGGTGCTACGGATTGAAGTTATAAAAAATAAATAAATTGATAATATGTTCACGCCACAGCGTAGCTTAAATACTGCTGAATGTGGCGTGATACAGTAATTAATCAATCCTGACGAAATTATTTTAGGCATTGACAGCTGAATATACCAACAAATAAAAATGTTTATAAGAAATGTTGTCTCCATTCCCGTGTGACCCGATATATAGGCCCAGACTTTGCAATGGTTGACTTTCCAGGGAAATTTGTTTGGCTCTAAAAAGGGCCTTTGGAATCGGCTCTGAAAAGAGCCTTTGGATTTGGCCCTAACAAAGGCTTTTGGAAGCCATGAAGCTATCCATTTCACCATGAAGGCATTGAAGAAATACATTCGCAGCATATGTACAGGAAATGAGCACATGCCCATATATTTACATCACATGTCTTTTTGTATAGCTGTTGAATAAACTGAACTGGGGCCCGCGGCCGTGGCTTAGCAGTAGCGTGTGCCCTGGTGTTTTTAGAGGTAAAGGGGAGCAGGAAGCGGATCTGTTTGTGGTATCTGTATTGCGTCCTGTTATTGTCCTGTATTTGTCCCGTCTTGTCTTTGTTTGTTGCGAGTGGTGTCGAGGCTGGTTTCCTTCATCCATTGGGCTGGCACGTCGTCATATAAGTGAAATACTCTTGAGTACAACGTAAAACCCCAATCAAACAAACAAATCCATTATTATTATTATCATTCCTCTTATTAGTTTAGACAAAACAACTTGCAATTATCTCATTGCTTAAATGATGGTTGCAGGATGAATGTAACAAAAAAAATAGACATCATAAAAATGAGTTACCTTGTTTTAAAACAAACCAACTGAAATGGTTTGTTTTAAAATGAATTTAACGCTGTTAATATTTTATACAGAGAGCTTGTATATATTCATTTATTTACATCCGAGGATATGTCTATAGCTGAAGAATTGACAGTTTGGTTGGTGTTTTTCTCCGAACATATTAATTATTTTATATACAGAAAATATGTATACATAATCTTGTAAACATATGAAGCTGTCTATTTGATAATGAAGCGTTACAGAAATACATAATCACCATATTTTCAGCACATGAGTACAAGTTCATTTATTTTCATCACTTATCTATGTGCATAGATGTAGAATCGACAGTTTGATTGGTGTTTTACGCCGTACATATTTTATACAGAAAATACATACATAATCGTTTATTGACTTCACATTTTTATTGCTGTAAAATGGACAGTTTGCTTGGTTGGAAAATATACATGTTCATTTATTTACATCACAAAGCTATGTGTATTGCGGTGTTTTTATGCTGGCTAACATGATGTTAGTGTTCCAGTATCTGTGTTGCTAACATCATGTAAACATGACGATTCACATAGAATTGACTCGCTGATGAAATGCCTGCAAACAGAGAACACATAAATTCACTCCACATATCAGACGCCCGTAAATTGTCTCCTTTCTAACTTTATTTGTCAAGCACTCAGCACATCTCTTTTTCTGCATCCTAAGTTGATTCCCATAATCGACACCACTCATGTGCTAGTTATATTTGAATACTACGGTACCCAAAGAGCCGGCACCTGTACTATGTTACCATCATTTTGCTTTCGGCTTATAGACACGGTCTCTGTTGCATCGGAGTCGGTCGATACAAATTTGACTTGTCTTTTTTCAAACCAGGACGTTGCTATCAAGTTGCCATTTTGGTATGACTTAGAAGTGGTTTTCTTCCGTCAAACAACGTGCGTGTAAACCATCCGACCAATTTTGTCCATGGACACGACATGTACCAGCAGCATAAATCCCATCTGACAGAAGCTTATTGAAAAGATGAGGGCTTACAAAATATTGTCCATTTACACGGGAAAGTTTTTACCAGCCAAAATTTGGGTACGGTCAGATACCACACGTGACGAGAGTCCTTCCTCAGAATGTCCCTTTTCTTTTCCAGTGTAAACTTGCATTTGATACACATATCCATTAGTACTGTCAACCAATTCCCAAACCTTGATTCCAAACTAACATCGTTTTGCTCGTAAATACTGTTTGTAGCTCAAACGACCTCGAAAAGGAATCATTGCCTCATATACATAAAGGTTTTTATGTGGTTTATAACACTCAACCAACGTACCTTGGGCAATGGTGTAGATAAGCCTGACGTGAGGAAGCTTGTCATAACGTGAATCCAATTTAGGTGGATTTTTGGGGGAGTCGTTAACCTGGAAATATTGTAATAATTTATCAACCTGTATCTGGGCATATTCGGAGGAATCGATCAATTTTTTAAGTGGCTGTCTGTACTCAAATAATTTCAATAAGACGGCAATTGGACAATAGACATAAAAACATGAATATCAAAGAATGCTTTCGTTTCCTGTGCATTAGTTTCACTCCACTTTTCATCTCGCTTCTTATGTGGCGTAAAACAATAATCAATCAACCATCTTGCTTCTTCGCGATACACTGTTGGGCATACAAGTTGGTCTGGTCAGCTAACTGATGGAAAACTGAATCCGGAAAAATAAGACTGAAGAAGTCCAACTCGTTGGCAGTTTTAGGAAGAGTGTATACTGGTCCAGTTTCCTCACGAAACTCGTCAATGTGAATCGGCCCGAGATTCCTCGTCCACATGGGCGGCCTTGCCAAATCTACATGTACGTTGATATCGCCGAATGGAGCAGGTTCACTTTCCCGTGGAGAAATCTTATTGCGTAGCTCATGTAACGGAATATCCTCGCAGCTGAACTCGTGATCAGTAAATCGATGTCAGTGGTTACAGAATGCGATATCTTCTGCAGTAAATCCGAGAAATTCACTGCCGTCCCTGTCAGAATCGGCCATTATGAACTACGCGTTTCTGTAAACAAACTTTTAGAAACGCGTGATCAAGCGGAAGTTGATCAAATTGTCATTGAGAACAGACGGCTTTTTTGGCCAATGAAATTACAGATAAACTACCAAAACATTCGTAAACAGATTTTAATTTGTGTTTTATGCGGCAATCAGTCGAATTTGAGAAATATCGGCTAATACTTAGTGGTGTTGTTTTAAGTCTCTAGACGCTTGCGGGGAAATGAATTTGACTTTTAAGGCGCTACTGTGTTAACCTAAACACCAGACAAACAAACACGGTTACATCAATGCAAACGGTTACAAAAAAGCAAAACAAACAAAATAATAATAAATCAGACACTCAAAGAAAAACTAAAAAAAACATCTGGCCCAGAGGCCCGCCTTTCCAAGACCACAAGACACGCTGTTCAAACGTTTCGGTTTGAACAGCCAATCAATGTAATTAACATCGAGAGGGTTGGACCCCTCTCTCCAAAACCATCAACAAGGAAGTCCATTGGCTCGGAACCGTTTGCGTTGGCAAATCCCTTTGATGCCTTGGAAGGTATGGAGATAGACATCAGGCCTCCTCCCTCTGCAGTTCGCCCACCTCCGCCTTCTCAACAACTAAAAAAAAAACAAATGTTAATACTAATGTGTGTCTTTTTAGGTTGATTTGTTTATATTTTGGATGTTGACTGTCAAGCGTGCAGTCTGATTGAAATTTATCTTTAAATAAAAAACCTTGGATAAAAGAGTTTACTACATGTTCACGCCACGGCGTAGCTGAAATACCGTTGAATGTGGCGTAAAACACTGTTCAATCAATCCTGGTATTAGGTATGCATTTGAACTATGACAAATAGATAACCCCTATGTCATTTTAATAAATAAATAGACAAAAGAAAGTTTTAAAGTCCAATGAATGTAACAAAAAAATTCAGTCAATTCTTAAATAATTTAAAGGTAGTCCCAAATGGGTTTTCAATCAGATTAAAAGTGACTAAATTACAAACATAATACTTAACTATTTGCCAAAAAAGCTTATTTTGCCGATTTTGATAATTTGTTTTATTCACATTGAAAATTGTGACTTATCTTACAAGTGTGTAAATAAAAGTATGCCCTAATGTCATTGTGTGATTCGCCAAGAGTATCGTCTGTATCTCTGTTAGGCTGCTGAGGCGAGTGGTTACTGGGCTCCTCTGGAAGTGGACGGTCAGTTACCAGAGCTGGAGCTAAGTCAGTTTCTGTAAAAATGTTTCTATTATATGGGTGAATGCTCGTGTTGATGAACCCAGAAATAACATTCCTGGGTGAGATGCCAACCACGTGGGCTTCCTTTGCAAGCTCAGGGATGTCATAAATGGTTACTGCCTTAGCTGGGTTTGGCCGTAACCAGTTATCCATTGCCTGATTATATGCCGTTTTAGAAGTACTGTGTGGGTTGGGATTGTAAGTAAAACAATCCCACATGAGCGAGATGGCTGGTAAAGAAATGTGTGATTTATGATCGTCCATAATTAGTAGTATATTGGTCTTTACAGAGCACCAAGTGTTGTTTGCTATATGGTGAAGATAATTCAGGAAAACGTCTTCATTTACCAAGCTAGACCGTGTTGCATGACCTATTGAGCCAGTGGGGACACCTCTGATAAAGTGGTCACGGTAGTTGACCCTTGGGAAAATGAAGAGTGGTGGGAGGGCATTGCTGGGTGCACATACTGTGTATACAACAGTGACAAGTTCTACAGGTTCTGCACTTGTAATTGCGCCGACTTGCTTTTTCCTCCTTCTGGCAACACAATAGATGGGACCTGGACAGTGGTGCAGCCAACTTCATCGGTATTAAAGGAGAAGACCACCCAAAAACCATATTCTATAAATAAGTAAAACTTTCTGTGTGTAATACAATACATTATTTCCATTTTCATAACCTGATCGTAACTCTGGTTATCATCCATTAAATAGCAACACAAGCTGCTAAGTTTTCCTGCACTCTGGTTGGTCAGCCAGTTTTTTAACTATCCAATGATAGATCAGTGAAGTCTGCTGTTCACAGGATTTGATGATTCAAGTGGTTCCGGTGTTCCTCTTTAATGGATAATAACTAGAGTTATGATCGGGTTAGGAACATCAGAATAATTGTATTGCATTTGACAGAAAAATGTTTATTTATTTAGAAAACACGGTTTTTGGGTGGTCTTGTCCTTTAAATAGTTCTTAGACTCTCAAACTTGTGCCGATCTAACAGTTCTTGCAGATTACCCAAAAAATTTGCGAAAACAGGTCTGTTAAAAGCTGTCGCCCGTGACATAGATGTTGCTTCTGGGCTGCGAATGGATAATTCTTGTCTCTCTTTAAATCTCTTCCACCAGTCCATTCCAGCTTGTTTGGCTCTGGTCCAATTTTCTGGCATGCTCAAGTTAATTGCTGTTACTAACTCATATGCCAACTGACGATATTTATCCTACGTCAGGCCATGGAATTACCCTGCAACTGCCTCCACATGCTCTGCCAAATCCTGTTCCATCTGGGGTCTGAATACGGCATGCCTTTAAGAGAATAGCCAATATGCTCTACATTTGCTGCTCGCTTACCTATGAAACGCTTTTAAGTCATTCGATGGCAATTTAAATCTTTTACTGCAGATCGAATACTTGCTCCTTGCTGTACAGCCTCTGACACACGCTCCATAACATCGATGGGAGTCTTGCCCGGTTACTGACTCTCCTATAGACGCTGGGCATATTAACTATAACACACACCCCCGATCCGCGCCTGGATATAGACCTTCAACATGGCTTCGCCCCAGAATATAATGTATTCCTGAATCTAATTTCCTTATTGCTAAAGCCCTGTGAAATTTAACCGGGGACGTCCTATTTGTTTATGTAAACTAGGCTCCCGGCGAACAAAATGTATGATCTTCATCCATATTCATACATCTATCACGGTCAAGTTTAGTGATGAAACCACTATAAGGCGAATCATGCAAGATTTACCCGATTTATCACATAAATAGAAGCTGTATCCACTCACAAAAATGACGGGCAGATTAGTGGAGTTTCGATGCGCAAAATGCAGGCTTAAATGCACGGTTGAAACACAGAAAAAATATACCTTCTTAATAACGGTTCAGGGGGAACTACTCAGTAACAGAAGTATATTTATGCACGATAGCCTCCCTTTAATAAAAACTGCAGAATCTGCAAATACCTTATCGAGCTCCTCAGTAACCCCATACGAGTTATTGCTGTAAAGCATCACATTCATGCTTATTCATTAGGTCGAAACAAGGGTAATTTCTATTTCAGGCATACTTTAAATTGTAACCGAATTTATCGTTGATCAGAATGTCTTAGCTTTCTCAGATAACGAAACTCAACCCATCTATGCTATCGTTCCCGCTATATTTCATAACACCAGAATAAAACTATGTACAGTTTCCAAACAAACCACTACAACACACCAACTTCACTCTACTAGCACCAGCGACTTGTTTTGCGAAGATGAGAAGCTTATGTTGAACGCAAATGTCATGACGACACAAGGCCGTAATTGTTGGTCGCCATGGTAGTTGGGTTTGCCATTAGCTACTGTCGTTTCATAAAACGAACACCAGGGGAGCAGAAATTTTAAAAATTTAACACAACCAGGTGTAAAATAAAAAAGTTGCTTTAAGTTTAAGGAGCAAAAATTTAGTATCACTCGCAAAGGTAAGAAACAAGGTGTCCAATTAATCGGGGCTGACTAGTAGTCAATAGACAATATACCTGTACTCGTTAAGTGTGATCATTGTTAAACAAGTAATATCTTGAGGACAAAAAAATACAAATGAAATAAATAAACAAACAAATAAATAATTGAATAAGAGACGTTCGACGTAGTATAAATCGAGATCGCAAAAAGCACACCCATGGAACCAACGATCACGAAAACGTATCCATGGAGAATAAGCCCAAATAAAAGTAAAAAAAACCCTGCAGAAAACGACATAAAGTAGCTAATACTTGGGACTTGAACATATACATTTCATTGAAATTAAACTACCATAATCTTAACACCGTGAAGGCTGGTGACCTAAGGGAAGCAACTCAGTCTTCCTGTCGTTTATAATTTAAGTTCTACACCTAAGATACTAATGCTTTTTAAACATGTCGGAACATCACTCAACCCTTTCCGCTGACCTACAGATATCTCAGACATGGAATCTTGAATATAGCTATACAAAAAATAAGTGATTTTTCTTATAATATTTTTTCTCAGCTTGCAGTTTGCTTCTTTAGCTTACTTTTTATACGCCCGTCATTTGACTATGTTATGGGGTTGTCCGTCCAACAACTTTTTGGTTTCCGGACATTAACTTGAAAACCTCTTATTGAATTCAAATCAAACTTAGTATGTGTGTTCCATGTGACAAGACGTGGCTTGGGATTAGTTTTGGCATATGTCGGACAACAGGTGGCGCCACCCATTGGCAAAGTCTAAATTTCGTTTCTGTATGTTTATTTGAAAACTTCTTGTGGAATTCGAATCAAACTTAGTATGAGTGTTCTATGTGACAAGACGTCACTTGGATTGATTTTGGCGTGTGTCGACCTACAGGTGGCGCCACCTGGTGGCAAAGTCTAAATTTGGTTTCTGTATGTTTACTTAAAAACTTCTGGTGGAATTCGAATCAAACTTTATATGATTGTTCCATGTGACAAGACGTCGCTTGGTATTAGTTTTGGACTTTACTGGTGGCAAAGTCTAAATTTCGGTTCTGTAATTTGAAAACTTCTTGTGGAATTCGAATTAAACTTAGTTTGTATTAGTGTTCCATTTGACAAGACAGATGTAAGATATTCCACATGTCAAGATGCCGTGTAGGATTTTGTTTGGTGTAACTTGTTAACTTGAAATCTCTTGTCAACTTTTTGATTCCGGACATTAACTCGAAAGCTGCTTATGGAATTCAAATCAAACTTAGTTAGTATGAGTGTTCTATTTGACAAGACAGAGTTAAGATATTCCACGTGTCAAGATGTCGTGTAGGATTTTGTTTGGTGTATTCTTGTCTAGGCCTTCTGCCTCCTTGTGGATTCTATTCAAGCTTCCACAAAATAAGGAAAAAACTAACAAGTCCGCCTTACTGAAATGTTTGGAAATTTGTCGTAATCTCTTCTTTTTAGTTCAACAGTCTAACCTTATTTTTAGTGTAAATTTCCACGTTATAAAATAAGAAAACAACAAAAGTACTTAGTTTGGTATATTTGAAACTGTTTTATTAGTAACATATTAGATTTCAACATAGTTGGTAACCCCCCCAAAATAATGGTAACCCCCAAAATAAATTAAATATCGTATACAAATTACTGACAAAATGTACAGAAATTAAGAAGTAACTATCATGGCTTGTATCATGATGTATCTTTAGGAGTTTACTTTTTTTGCTTTCTTATCACAGATTTTCTTTTCGTTAATTCTATATTAATACATTGGTTTGTGCTGTAATATTTTCCGGCATAACCTAAAATTTGGTCCTCCAAATATTTTTAGATATTGAACCCTAGCATCTGAATGTGTCACTGCTTTGCAGATTTTTTTTGTATTGTAAGTGTGCATTTATTAAAAATAACGCAAAACTGCTTTATACTTTCATTAATGATCGCATAAAAAAAATGAGACAAAATCAGTAGCAAAATGCAAACTTAGATGAAAAATGCAAACAATTTGGGAAGCTATAAATCGGTCCTCCAATAATAAGTTTGCATAACCATGCATTCTCCCCAACAGCACAGGCCTGCACAAATTTATTAAAGGGCCCTCTGATTATAAAGGGCAGTTTGTTTGAAGAGGGGCAATGCTATCTTTACTTAGCACTGGAGGAAAATTAACCTTTCCAACATTATGGAACCGCTTCACATCTTGGTTGTGCTAATGTCAATTAGTGTTGGAATACACCGCCGTCATATAAGCGAAATACCCTTAAGCACGGCGTAAAACACCAATCATCAATCTGTATTTAAGGACACGCAAAAAGTAACTCCAAATTTTTTAACAGATGTTTGCAAACTGATACCCTTGGAAAAATGGAACTCAGACCCTCAGTCAGGCACTGAATCGCCAATAGTGAATGGCAGGCACTTAGAGCATTCTAGTAGATGACTGGCTGACTGACTATCAGAGAGGTCCACGAGGCAACAGTTTATTGTTTAGTTCAAGTCAGAACAATTCTCAGCTTGCATTTACTTTTCTGGACTGGAATCAGTTCTAACTAATACAGAGTCTCATCTCATAATATTACAAAAATACTTTAAATTCTTTTATTTATGTATACGATGTTAAATCAACAGGGTTAGATCCAAATAACCGACCAGTGGACAGAATTATTGTGGGGGGAGAACTGGGCCAAAGAAACTCAGAAAACCCATAACCTACTTTTTGTTGCAGGCATACCAGCCCACATCAGTTTGTTTGATGAGGGTTAAATGCCGTACTAACAGTGATTCCACTCATATGATGGCGTGCCAGCCCAATGGGTGAAGAAAACCACCTTGAGACCAATGGCAACCAACAAAGACAGTACAGAAACAGGGCATCACAAACTGATGGGCTTCATGTTGCCTTTTACCTCTGAGAGCACCAGGGCAACAAGAAGCTCCCTCCCTCTGCCCACCCCTAACCCTGGAATATTGAATCTTTAGTTTTATAACACCACTGTGACCTATCCCACCTTCTCTTTGTATTAGCCTGAATCACTCTCAGTCACATGACTGATGTTTGGTAATCAGAAAAGACAAACAGCCAGCTGTATGGCCCCTTTGCAGTCTTACTGTGTAATATGTTATTTTGATTGGGGTTTAACACCATACTGAAGGCAGGCCCGTGCTGTTGGGGAGAACGGACAGAATGGGATCTTCCCATGGTTATGCAAACTTAATTAAGGAGGACCGATGTATAGGTTTCCCAAATTGTTTGCAGTCTTCTTCATAATTTGCATTTTGCTACTGATTTTGACCAATTTTGTCAATCAACAATCAATGGAGATTGTATGTTAAAGCAATTTTGCTTTATTTTTCACAAAGGCACATTTATGTATTTAAAAAATCAGCAAACCTGGGGAAAATACAAATGTAAGGTTATCTAACAAAATTTTAGAGGACCGATTTTAATGTTTTGCCGGAAAATATTACAGCACAGGCCTGGAAGGTTATTTCTGTGATGCTCTACATCACTTACAATAAAGATGAGACAATCACATGATACAAGCCAGGACTCCACAACAGAAGAGATCAGCTTTGTGTTGCCCCTTAGCTCTGAGAGCACCAGCACAGGCATCTTCACTAGCCAAGAGTTTTATTTGGAGCTTCTCTGCATAACAACCCTTGGCTGATCATGCAAACCCAGTCAATCAGCGATGCTTTTTATTGGATGCATCGAAACTTGTAGGCACTAATGAAATGGGTGTTACTAACAGTCTCGGCTAGTCAGATAAGCTTTTTCGTATATGTCAGTTTGAGTCTCTCTGCCTGTTCTCTATCACTTCACTACACAGATAACATAGCTAATACTTTGGTTTGAGCTGCTCGGTCTGAGAAGGGTTGTGATGGAGAATAGATCGGAATGAAACATTTGGTCAGTGAAGATGCAGCACAGGATGTTCTCTCCAACCCCAAGTTAGTTTGGTGCAGAGTCGAGAACTGCAAAAACAGCTGGGCACAGGATCCTTCTCAGCTGTGTCTACATGATCTACACGGTTTTGATTTATGGAATCATCTATAAAATGTTTATTAGATGACTTTATTTTTTTGATTGTTGGGGTTTAATGATGTACTAAAGGGTATTTCACTTCTTAATCTGCCTTACTTAAATACGGTGGAAAATTGGCAGAAAACCTAATAAAAACCACCCCTGCGATTGTTGGAGTCAGTTGGTGAGGGACTGGAACCAGTTAGCAGCACATCGAGGGGGGATCAGACGACTATCAGGCTAGTCCCTAAACCATGGCTGCGGGCCTCTTGCTAGATCACAACTGTCCATCACATTAAAGTGTGCCTGAATATCCACCATGGGGCTGAAAGTGTCTCATCCCTTTACAGGGGTCTTCATTTGATGTTTCAATCTCAGATACTGGAAAAGAAGAGTGTAAAAGTTCAAAGCATGACATTTAAGCATGTTTCAGAATTGGTGATTGTTCAACAAGGTTGGTACAGAATAAGAGTCAAGAAATTCCAGGAGTTTTCAAAGATAAAATTGGGGTTTTACAGTTAGCTTTTAATGTTAAAATGGTATGAATGACCTTCTATTTTTGAAGACCTCAAAACAGGAAAAAACAATTGAGTATCATTAATGGTTTTGATTTTTAAACGAAAGTCTTTCAAGATAAATGTGAAAACTTAAACTGAATTTCCAGGATTTTTCAAGAAGCAAAAGTGGTTTTCCAGGAAATTCCAGTACTGGAAAAGTAAATTTTTTTTTGCCAGGAATTTCCAGGACTGTATGAACCCTGTTAAATGAACAAACATTACATAGAACTTTAGAGGGGAAGGACAACAAAAAAAAAAAAAAAAAATTCATAGTGTAATTTGTTCAGATTAAATTAAATACAGTGGAAAAACCAGGAAGCAAGCTCATAATGATTGATTGATTGATTGATTGATTGATTGATTGGTGTTTTAACGCCATGATTAAGGGTATTTCACTTATATGGCAGCAGTGTATTCCAACAATAATTGACACCAGCACAAACATAAGATATAAGTGTTTTGATAATGCTAGAAAGTTAAAGTTCCTCCATAGTGCTACATAAAGACAGCATTGTTATTCTTCACACAAACTGCCCTTAGCCAGAGGCCGGCAACCTCAGAAAAACCTCCCTGCAATTTTCTGAGAGACGCAGTGTGACTCTCTCATATACATGTACCTCAGGGTCATTGGGGGACTTGGACCTGTAATTGGTACATCAGAGGAGGATCAGAAGTCTGACGTGCTAACCACTCAGCCACCAGGAATTTTGGATGTACATATTTATAAAAGGAAACATGAAAAAGCAATAACTGTAGAAATTCAAAAATGGTTTATTAACTATAAAGCTTAAATATGATGGCAGTCATCTTTCAAAAGGGGACATAACTCCTACAGAACATCACTTAAGTTTATTTATTTGTTTGATTGATTGAGGTTAACACATTTGATTATAACCGGAAGCGGGCTAACCTCCATGCCTTACGTACAGCCTGCTTGGTCATAAACCTACTACCATTTTGAATGTCTAAATGTAGTGATATCCGCTAAAACGGCGTAAATTGTGCGGTCGTAACAAGACAAATTACAGCTGTATAAATACACCGGGACTATGCTTTGATGTCATTCAGCTGTACATCAATCCAGTTCCCTTTTTAAAGATACCAGTCACCCAAATCCAACAAACAGACAAATTATAAAGATACTAAGAAGTTTAATCATTTTTGAATGAAAAAAATTGTTCAATTTTATGTTGACCTACATAACACATTTTCAAATATAAAAGTAGAGCCCCATCGTCATTTCCTGGTAAGACAGTAATGGTGCAGGTTTATCCCAAAGTTCCGAGACTGCATTAAAAAGCTAGATGGTACTTGATGGTTACAAAATGGGGTTAACAGTCATACTTGAGATTATTTCACTCATTTGAGGATATGCAAGACTAATGGGTGAAGGAAATAACCCACGACACCACTGGTAACAAACAAAGACAAGACAGGACAATCACAGGGCGTTATACGAAGACACCACAAACAGATTATCTTTATGTTGCCTCTGAGCTCTGAGAGCACCAGAGCAACATGAAATTTTAGCTTAGAACAAATAGAATAGGGTCATAGAGTAATTCCTTTGGAATAAGCTTACAGAACTTACATTTTTTCTGCTCTGTATGGCTTGTTGAACCCACAACAGTTCCATGGCAATGTGTTGACGTTTTTCTTTTAAGATTTCTGGGTCCTGGCATATAAAACTAGATGACGAGTCTTCAACTGTAAACAGAATTTTAAAATTCTTAAATGATTTTTAAATCAGTGCAAATCTGATTTGTATTTTCCACTTAAAAGAACAAACAAAAACTTCCTTCCCTCTTATTAGATTTTCACGGACTCATATGCAGGCCTGTGCTGTTGGGGAGAACGGACAGAATGGGGTTTCCCCATGGTTATGTAAACTTAATTTAGGAGGACCGATTTATAGGTTTCCCAAATTGTTTGCAATCAATTTGCATTTTGCTACTGATTTTGACAAACCAGGGGAAAATGCAAATGTTAGGTTATCCAACAAAGTTTAAGAGGACCAATTTTAAGGTTCTCCCAGAAAAGATTACAGCACAGGCCTGCATATATGACAGTGATTCTTATTTATCCTTCTGGAGGAAATAAATATATCCCTTATTTTACATAAAGCTGTGATCAATTGGAATAGCATGTCTATTTCTCTTCATCAATGGATTGACTGCTGTTTGTGCTGTGGTAAAGGGTTTTACGCTTAAATGATCGCTGTGTATAGCACAATCAAGATGTTTAGTGTTTTCATAATGTTGGAAAGTTAATCTTCCTCCAGTGCTAAGTAAACACAACATTGCTATTTTTTAAACAAACTCCCATTAGCTAGAGAGCCTGTTACTCTTGAAATGTATTCATTTATTCGATGTTAGATCAACAGGATTAAATCCAAATGGGAGACTCTGAATGTCAAAAAAAGGGCATTGAAGGCTGTCCACTGACGTCACCATGGTTGAGATTCGCGGTCTTTTTCGTAACGTCTATAGTTTCATTAGTTGCCACATAAGTTGCTGATATAATGACATATAGTAAGTGTATATATAAGATGTATGTACAGTTTTAACAAAACTGGAATGAAAAGAAATTTTACCTTTGGCCTGATATGATGGACTTCCATTTAGAGTGACAGAACTATCACCCCAGAATGAGGTGCTGTCACCCAGGGGCAGAGAACTCTCGTCAGTCAAGTTTCGGCTCTCCCTTACTTCACAGTGAGATCTAGAAAATATTTTTATAAAACATGTATTTTTGTTAGATTTTATTTTACAATGTAGGAAAGCATTAATTCATTCACAAAGCTGTAGTGAGAATGATCAAATTTACACTGTATATATAAAGTTTTGTGAATCTTTCGTCTGTTCACTATAAATATTAAAACTATTCACATCTGTATTCACAAAAACATCATTGAAAAAACAATAATTAAGCAGTTTTAATGTCATAAATTTGACACAAAACTAATTAATTTACATGTTAATGTTTTGTTCTATTAATAATTTTTGTGTCCAGTGATACATGTAAAACACAGGCCTTCTGATTTGAGGTGTGCTGTCCTATGGTTTAACACTGATCACTCACCTCAAATCAGAAGGCCTGAAACAGTATGTTTATTAAGACAGAATGATAAATCAGGGGCTTCTAAGTCAGCAATTAAAAGAATAGTATCCAAAATGGTCATTTTGCTTCACTTTTCAAATAATTAGGGAAACTGTAAAAATTGGACACCCTGTTACTTAAAAAGTGAAGCAAAATAATTATCACCATTTTGAACACCATGATTTTGATTTCTGGCTCATGTTCAACAATATATTTTCTGGTTTTTAATTCTTTTTGTAACATACCTGTTTCCAGCAAAATAACTCACATTCTCAGGATTCTGAGAATAGCTGTCATTGTTCTGTGGGAGTGATAAAATAGTTTTATTTTCCTTTTCTGGGTCCAATACGTGCACATCAGTCTGTATTGCTAAAGATATCAAACGCACTGGCAGCAAATCTGTAGCTGAAGTGGACTTGTCAACTGAATTAAGTGAGGCAACATTTTTCTGGGTAGAAATACCATCATTTTCGCTTTCAAAACTTATTCCACACTCAGTTTGAGTACTTGTCATGGTAATAAAAGTATTTTTGTCTGTTTCATTAACATCAACAACTCTCATTCTGGAATCAAATGCTCCATCACATTTTCTTGAATCAGATATAACATGCTTTCTGGAATTAACAATAAAAGCTTCAACATTCTCTATGGCTTTATAACTGTTTTCTGAATCATAATTTTCTTCTAAACTGACAATCTTGGAAGTTGGCTTATCCTCCTCTTCAACACACACATCACATGTATCCTCAGGTACACATATTTCTTTCACAGAATCACCTGTAGACTGACAGTCAGTTCCTTCAGTGTCCTTCCGTATCTGTTCTTGATCTTTCAAAACATTTTCACAAATATTGTTTTTTGTCTTAAAATCAGTTGTTTTATTTTTCTGCACATTTTTTATTTCTGTCTCTATTTGTTTACGGCGCTTTTTTCTCACAGCAGGACTACACAAACATGAGTACTTCCATTCAACAGTTACATTAGATCTCTGTTCAATTTCTTGGGCAATAGCTTCAAAACAATTTCTGGTCTCGTCGACCCATTTCCTTACAAGGTAACCTCTGACTATAGCCTGTAACATACATGTAAGCAGGGTAAGTTGTACATGAAAGAAAAGTCTTGCCGGACCCCTTGGGCTCAAAATGCATGCAATTTTTTTATTCATTTTATTTAAAGTTACACAGTCAATGTTTATCATACATGTATCAGAACATCAATTCAAATTCTAACTACAACTTGTTGTATTTGATTAGAATGGGTGATGTGTAGACTTTTTATACTAAGGTGACTGATTAATTTGGATTTTTTTCTGCCATGTGATTTTGAATCTTCACTAATTTTACATCTTTCAGTTTGTAATCGGTAAATCCTGCATATCAAACATTTCCAACATAGAGTTAGACAGAGGGGTGTCTCAGTGTCTTTGAGACACCCATGTAGCATTTTGAGACACCCGGTTTCAGTCAAATTTAACATGGGAAAATAGGGAAACAGTAAAATGAGACACCCTGTGTCTCTAAAAATGGTGATTTGAGACACCCTCTTCTTGATTTCTGGCTAATACCATGATTTCCAAAAATATATACACTCATGCTGTTGCGAGATATGTTCTTCGTCATAATGAGTTTATAAAATTGTTTTCTCAAAAACGACCACCTGTACGTCCATTAAGATCGTAAGTTTATTCTAGCCTTGTCTGTACATAGGGTATCGAAATTCGAGCACCAAGTGATTTTAATATTTGACAGACATGTCCGCTCATGAATCATAACATGGACTCGAGTAGACAAAATAAAAGCAAAGGGTACTCAGATATATTAATGCAATGGGCTTAAGCCTACCTGCAGCAAAATAATTTTCCCGATATCATCAACAAAATCGTCGAGGTCAATATCTTCAGAAATTTCACAACTTTTCGTAAGTCGACCCGCCATTCTGTCACTAAGCAAAAGCTGTCCACGGATTGGTCGAGAGCATATCATGTGACAGAGCTGTCAAAATGGCGACTTCCACAGACACGCTAGAAGACGGGAAATCTCTAAAAAAATATGCTAATGAAGAAATTCCACCTCAACAATTTGAATGTAAGTTTTTTTTTGTACGCGGCGATGAAAGTGACTATTGCAGAGGTTGCTGTCGATATATGTCATGTCGCATTTATTTCTGTAAGCTCTAAGAAAGCGAGAAAACGAAATCTGGACCTCTCTTAATAAGATCCAGGTTAAAACAATGTCATTTGGATCGTTATGGATAAGCTCAACTTTGTCCCTATGTACGACATTCACACCTCATTCCGTTTGGACTGAGGTACTCAGGTAACGATTGGAGTATGGGTACGAACCTAACCTAGTTATGGATGCATGTCAGGATTAGATCCAGGTAACGTCATTATATAGCACATGCTATACTAGCCTTATAAACAAGACCTACATAACATGTAGGTCTTGAAAACAACGGTTCCCTCACATGTGTAAAGCTACCTAAACTAATATAAAAAACAGACACATTTCCTACCTTATATTTCCGTATGCAGAAGTCCCTCGTGCCTGTGTTAGGCTCTTGTAATCCTCAATTGTACATCGCCAGACTTGTATGTGGCAGACTTGGCCATGAGCCTCACGTAAATCTAAAAAAGTCTGCCATGTCTGTTATCAAACTTTGCTTAAACTGAAAGAGAAGACCAATTCTCTGATTGTCGATTGGTCAATTCTTTTTTAATGCAGCCATGTCACTATAGAGGGCAGGTCAGAGAATTGGGTCAAAAATAAATTATATCTGGTGTTTTCAATTCATTGTCTGTAGACATAAATGATAAATGCCATTAACAGTCTTTCAAGTAAACAGCCATTTACTTGACCTATTTTTGTTCTTGTATGTATGATCTGTGTATTTATCTATCATTCCCTCTTCCACGTCACTGAGAGGTAAACGGCTTACCGTCTTCTCATTGAATAGATGTCTGAAGAGATACATGTACAACCATGTGTACCATACACCCATACAGAAAAATTTTTATTAGACAGAAAAGTTACAGTCATTTTGATGGTGTTCACTGATTGCTTGAACTTTTTAAATGGTGAAAACTGAAAAAAGTTTATCCAATGATAATAGTGGCAGGTTGGGAGGGAGGCTCTTGTTGCCCTAGTGATTTGTATTGCGTTTTGGTTTCTCCTGTGGGGTTGGGTTGGGTTGCATTATACCAAGATCTAGACTCTGCTATTAGGGCGTACAACATAATTATTATTTTTTATATTTTTATTTATTTTATTTTAAGGTACCTACATTCTTGCTGAAAATGTGATCACAACTTTGTAAGATTCAACTTAGAAGAATAGTCAGCAAGTTTTCAGAAAAAAATGTCTCAGAGTTCATTCCTGGAAGATGTCGTGTGTTGGACAGATGTGGAATGTCGACAAAGATTGGATGAGGCAGTACCAAAGCTAATTGTATCCTTCCTTTAACAATCCTTCCATAATGCCAGCATCTGTTTGTGATGTTTTGTATTGTCTTGTGATCCGGTCTTGTCAGTGTTTGTTGCCAGAGACATTAAGCATGATTTCCTTCACCAATTGGGCTGGCACATTGTCATTTGAGTAACATAAAAACCTGTACATTTTCTGATTCTTGGCGAAAAACGATATTCAGATTGCTATCAAATGTGGTAATTGTATCGATTTGGCTTGATATGACGTGGGATGGTTTGATGCCATATCTACCTACATGTGCAGGCCTGTTGTGTTTGAGAGAACAGACCGAACATGGTCTCCCCATGGTTACGCAAACTTATTTAAGGAGGACCGATTCATAGGTTTTCAAAATTGTTTGCAGTGTTCATCTAAACATTATAAATTTGCATTTTGTTGGGTTATCTCATAAAATTTTAGCGGGTGGTTGGAGGGAGCCTCATGTTGCCCTGTTGCTCTCAGAGCTAAAGGGGAACAGGAAGCTGATCTGTTTGTGGTGTCTGTATTGCGTCATGTTATTGTCCTGTATTTGTCCTGTCTTGTCTTTGTTTGTTGTCG